>JAPVLO010001584.1:0-70424 GCA_027257055.1 Cephalopachus bancanus | reverse complement strand
CTTTCTAACTTCCTATTGATGCCCCCCTTCCTCCATTATTTTCCTCTTTTGTACCCCCTTTTTGTTCCAGGGGCTAAACCTACATCCCACTGCACAGACAATTGTAAGGCAGTGGGAAATAGGTTCCAGTGTGCTCTTACACCTGTGGGTGGATGCTGGAATCAGCATATAGATTCTGAATCACAGTTTCCCCCCTCAATTAAACTTCAAAACTGCAAAAAGTACAGCCCGCAGCCACACTTCAGCCTAAAAAGTGAACAAAGCCAGAGGACCCTCATAAGGAAGAACAGGAGATTGCACAATGAAGCAAAAGAAACCCCAACTTCCCTGAAAAACAGAATTAAAAAAGGGGGAGGGAAAGGGGAGAGAGAGAAAAATGTACAGAAATGAATAAAAACCAAAAGAAGAACATGGGTCTCTCCCAGACCCCTGGGAGGGAGACACTGAGAAACTGACTTGGGAAATGCAAACAATGAAGAGCCCCCAGAATGACTGGTCTCAAACTACAAACCTAGATATCAAGACATTGATGGAGAGATTAAAAAGAATTGAGGAGAGACAAGAAGAAACTGGGAAAGGGAGCTGATATCTGAGATAACAGTAATAAAGAATACTGTGAATGAAATAAATAACAAACTGATAAGCAGGAAACCAGAATTACCCAAGCAGAAGAAAGAATCTCAGAGGTTGAGGACCAAAAAATAGAACTAACCCAAACTCTTAAAAACACAGAAAACAAGCTAAAAAAGACAGAAAAAAAAACCTTCAAGAGATGAGCAATTATTCTAGAGACCAAACCTAAGAGTAATTGGCCTTCCTGAGGCAGAAAGAGAGACAGAGACCACTTTGGGAAAAAAACCTTCCATGAGATCATTCAAGAAAACGTCCCTTATCCAATGAATGGTGCAAAAATTCAAGCACAAGAGATCCAGAGAACCCCCGCAAGACAACAAATGAGAACACCAACTCCTAGACACATAATAATTCGCCTAAACAAAGTAGGCATAAAAGAAAAAATCCTAAAGGCAGCAAGAGAAAAAGGCCCGATTACCACCATGGGGAAAAAAAATTAGAATAGCAGCAGACTTATCCCAGAAACCCTGCAAGCTAGGAGAGCTTGGAGCCCTATCTTCAAAGCCCTAAAAAATAAACAATTTCAACCAAGAATAACCTACCCAGCCAGATTAAGCTTCATCAGCGAGGGAGAATTAAAATCTTTCCCCGATATCCAATCCCTAAGAACTTACACTGCCACCAAACCCCCTCTACATGAAACACTTTAAAAAAGCACTAAACACAGAAGAAAAGGGGGAAAAAAAAAAGAAAAGGAAAAAAGAAAACGTTCTTCACAAAAGAACAGAAAAAAAGAATAAAATACACATGAACCAACCCCCAAAAACCCAAAAAAAATACAATAAAACCCGTGGAAGAAAAAATTCTATAAAACTCTATGATAGGGACGAACTCTCACATTTCAATAATTAGCCTGAACGTGAATGGACTAAATGCACCACTGAAAAGACATAGAATGGATAAAATGGATAAAATATCACCAGGCAACAATATACTCCCTTCAAGGGGCCCCATCTCACTAGAAAGGACACGCACAGACTCAAAATAAGAGGATGGGAAACAAATTTTCAGGTGAATGGAACACAAAAGAAAGGAGGAGTCACTATCCTAATTTCAACAAAATACCATTTAAGCTATCAAAAATTTAAAAAGATACAGAGGGCCACTACATAATAAAAGTTCACTCCATCAACAAGAAATATCTATCCCAAACATATATGCACCCAACATAGGAGTGCCAAGTTTCATAAAGCAACATCTAGGAAAACTAAAGAAAGATATTCACTCTAACACCATCATAACTGGGGAATTTAATACCCCTCACAACCCTAGACACATCATCAGGACAAAAAATCAGCATGGAGATCCAGAAACTCAATGTGACTCTTGACCAAATAGACTTAATTGATACCTACAGAACACTCCATATAAAGACCACAGAATACACATTCTACTCATCACCACATGGAACGTACTCTAAGATGGACCACATACTTGGCCATAAATCAAGCAAAGCAAATTTAAAAAGACTGAAATTCTACCATGCCCCTTATCAGACCACAGTGGAATAAAAATAAACATTAACACCAAGGCCCCCCAAAAACCCCCCAAACATGGACACTAAACAGCATGATGCTAAACAACTCTTGGGTCAATGACGAAATCAAAACAGAGATCAAAAGATACCTGGAAACAAATGAAAATGAAGAAACATCTTACCAAAATCTCTGGGACGCCATGAAACCTGTAGTAAGAGGGGAAATTATATCCCTACAACGCACATGAAGAAAAGGGGAGGATCAAAATTAACAGCCTAACAAGCCACCTAAGGAAGCTGGAAAAGCAAGACCACAAAAACCCTAGTGAGCAGAAGTATCCAGATTACCAAAATAAAACCCCAAATTTCCAGGACATAGAAGACAAAAAGATAATCCAAAAAAATCAATGAAACAAAAAGCTGGTACTTCAAAAGGATAAACGATCAATGGTCCCTAACTAGACTGACCAAGAAAAAGAAAGAAAAACCCAAATAAGCACAATCAAAAACACAAAAGGTGAAGTCACATCTGACCCTGAAGACATACAAAAGATCATTAGAGACTACTATGTTCACTTATGGGGAAAACAAACTTGAAAACCTTAAGGAAATGGAGGACTTTCTGTCATCACACAACCTGCCTAGGTTGAAAAAAGAAGAAATTGAGACCCTGAATAGACCAATAACAATCAAGGAAATTGACTACGTAATAAGAAAACTACCCAAAAAAAAAGAAGCCTGGACCACATGGTTTTCCCAGCAAAATTCTACAAGACATTTAAAGAGGACCTGATACCAATCCTACTGAAGGTATTCCAGGTGATTGAAAAAGATAGAACTCTCCCCAAATCATTTTATGAAGCTAACATCAAATTGATACACAAGCCAGTTAAAGACCCAACAAAGAAAGAGAACTACAGACCAATAGCTCGATGAACATAGATGCTAAAATTCTCAAGAAGATCCTAGCAAACCAGATTCAACAACACATCTCAAAAATCATCCATCATGACCAAGTAGGCTTCATCCCTGGGATGCAAGCCTGGTTCAACATTCATAAAACAATAAATGTAATTAAATACATTAACAGATGTCAAAAAAAAAACCCAAGATTATATCATTAGATGCAGAAAGAGCTTTTGATAAAACCCAGCCCCCCTTCTTGAAAAAAACCCTCGAACATCTAGGCATATAGGGAACATCCTCAAAAAAAGAAAAAAGCCATCTACGAGCAACCCACAGCCAGCATTTTCCCTAAATGGACAAAAATTGAAACCATTTCCCCTGAAAGCTGGAACAAGACAAGGATGCCCACTCTCAGCCCTCCTGTTCAATATAGTATTGGAAGTCCTGGCTAGAGCAATCAGAGAAGAGAAGGCAACCAGAGGTACCCAAAACGGAAAAGAGGAAGTCAAGTTATCTCTCTTTGCAGATGAATGATTGTGTACCTTAAAAACCCCAAGAGAATCTGTCAAAAACCTCCTTACACTGATAAAGGTCTTTGGCAAAGTCTCAGGATATAAAATAAATGTGCAGAGGGGCGACCTGAAGATGGGACTGCATGGGTGGATCCCTGAGACTCTCTGAACATGAGTTTCCCAAAAAGACTATTACTTTTCTTCCTGCCCCCCCCCCGCCCACCTCCAGCCACACTGGTACGAGGCTTGGGGAATTTTGGTCCCACGCGGGGCCAGACATTGCGGCCGACCGGGGCTGCTCCACTATATGTGTTTCCCGGGCCCAGCGGGGGAAATCCCAAATCCTGGACCCCAGCTCCATCCCGGCTACACTACATTGTCACGACCAGCGCCCAGTGCAAAGCTACCGGTCAAGCAGGGAGGCTCTGAGCACCCGCCCTTAGAGACACCGGTCCCATGTCTGGCTAAAGTGCTCTGGGAGGGACCCAGAGCCACCACCTGCCCTCTGGAGCTTTGGAGATCGGAGCTCCGGGCCATCCTGGCTGAGGCACTCAGCATGTGTGACCACAAGCCTGTGTAAGAGGGCAGAACCCCAAGCTGGGTAAGGTGCCAATTGCAGGCGTCCAGCTCCAGAGGAGGGAATGCCTGCCCCTCTCCTCCACCCTAGCGGGCTGGAGGCACCCAGATCAGTGCCCAGCTGTGCAACTGGTCCTGCCTAGAGACCCACAGGAGCACCCCTAAAAGTGAAAGTAAAACCGCCACCTCCACCATTTTCAAGGCATATTTACATCGCCCCCCCTTCCCACCTATCAGAGCCCCCACCTCAGTTCCCACGGTGACGTCATTAACAGGAGACAAAGCCCTCCCCTATGCTGAATAGAGACTAGTGTCACAGATCTCTTAGGCAACAAGCTAACTCCCTGCAACAGAAACAGAGGAGAGAGGCTGGAGATTAGATCTCGGGAACTTGATCCACTATGGGACAAGAAAGAAAAATCTACACAAATTAAGAAAAACCAAAAGAAGAATATGGGTCTCCCCAGACTCCTGGGGGGGCAGCCCACTGAGAAAACCGACTTTGGAATGAGAACAACAAAGAGCCCCGCCCATAATGAATGGTCTCAAAATACAACCCTAGACATCAAGACATTAATGGAGAAATTAAAAAGAATTGAAGAGACTCAAGAAGAAACTAGAAAGAGTGATATCTGAGATAACAGTAATAAAGAATACTGTGAATGAAATAAACAATAAACTGATAAGCAGGGAAAAGCAGAATTACCCAGCAAAAGAAAGAATCTCAGAGTTGAGGCCCAAAATATAGAAATAATCCAAGCTCTCAAAAAAAAAAAAACAAGCTCAAAAAGACAAAAAAAAACCTTCAAGAGATGAGCGATTACCTCAAGGGCCTAACCTAAGAGAAATTTGGTCTGTCTGAGGCAGAAAGAGACACAGACACCACATTGGAACAAACCCTTTCCCGAGATCATCAAGAAAACTTCCTTTATCTAATCAATGATGCAAAAACTCAAACACAAGAGATCCAGAGAACCCCGCAGGGCAACAAATGAAAAACCAACTCCTAGACACATAATAATTTGCCTAAACAAAGAGGCATAAAAAAAAAAATCCTAAAGACACAAGAGAAAAAGGGCCCGATTACCTACCATGGAAAACCAATTAGAAAAGCAGCAGATTTATCTACAGAAAACCCCGCAGCCAGAAAGCTTGGAGCCCTATCTTCAAAGTCCTAAAAGATAAACAATTTCAACCAAGAATAACCTACCCAGCCAGATTAAGCTTCATCAGCGAGGGAGAATTAAAATTTTCCCAGATATCCAATCCCTAAGAACCCACGCTGCCACCAAACCACCTCTACATGAAACACTTAAGAAAGTACTAAACATGAAGAAAAGGGGGGGAAAAAAAAGCAACATTTTTCACAAGAGTACAGGAAAAAGAATAAAATACATATGAACCAACCCCCCAAAAAAAAAGAAAGACAATAAACCCAAATGGAAGAACAACTCTAAAAGAACTGTATGTTAGGGGTGAACTCTCACATTTCAAAAAATTTGCCTGAATGTGAATGGACTAAATGCACCACTGAAAAGACATAGAATGGCAAAATGGATAAAATATCACCAGGCAACAATATACTGCCTTCAAGAGACCCCTCTCAATAAAAAGGGCATGCACAGACTCAAAGTAAGAGGATGGGGAAAAAAACTTTCAGGCGAATGGAACACGAAAGAAAGGAGGAGTCGCAAACCTAATTTCAGACAAAATACCATTTAAGCTATCAAAAATTTAAAAAAATACAGAGAGCCACTACATAATGATAAAAGGTCACTCCATCAACAAGAAATATCTATCCTAAACATATATGCACCTAACATAGGTGCACCAACTTTTGCAAAGCAACTCCTAGGAAAACTAAAGAAAGATATTGATTCTAACACCATCATAACGGGGACTTTAATACCCCACCAAACCTCGACAGATTATCAGGGCAAAAAATCAGCAATGACATCGGAACCTCAATGTGACTCTGGACCAAAAGGACTTAATTGATACCTACAGAACACTCCATCCAAAGACCAGAGAATACACATTCTACTCATCACTGCATGGGACGTGTTCCAAGATCGACCACATTATCGGCCCTAAATCAAGCATAAGCAAATTTAAAAAGCCGAAATTCTTCTCGGACCACAGTGGAATAAAAATAAACATTGACACCAACAAATTTCCCCCCAAAACCCCCCAAAGACATGGACACTAAACACATGATGCTAAACAATTCCTGGATCAATGATGAAATTAAACCCGGGGATCAAAAGATACCTGAAAAAAAATGAAAAAGAAGAAACATCTTACCAAAATCTCTGGGACGCCTTAAAAGCTGTAGTAAGAGGGGAATTTATATCCTACAAACAAACATGAAGAAAATGGAAGGAGCACAAATTAATAGCCTAATAAGCCACCTAAGGAAGCTGGAAAAGCAAGACCACAAAAACCCCAAAATTTTAGCAGAAGAATCCAGATCACCAAAATAAAACCCAAATCCAGGACATAGAAGACAAAAAGATAATACAAAAAATCAATGAAACAAAAAGCTGGTTTTTCGAAAGGATAAACAAGATCGATGTTCCCCTAGCTAGACCAAGAAAAAGAAGAAAAAAAAACCCCAAAAAAGCACAATCAGAAACACAAAAGATGAAGTCACATATGACCCTGAAGAAATACAAAAGATCATCAGAGACTACTATGTACACTTGTATGGAAACAAACTTGAAAACCTTAAGGAAATGGAGGACTTTCTGTCATCACACAACCTGCCTAAGTGAAACAAAAAAATTGAGACCCTAAATAGACCAATAACAATCAAGGAAATTTACTATGTAATAAGAAAACTACCTACAAAAAAAAGCCCCAGACCAGACGGCTTTCCAGCAGAATTCTACAAGACATTTAAGGAGGAAATGATTCCAATCCCATGAAGCTATTTTAGACGATTGAGAAAGATGGAACCCTCTCCAAATCATTTCATGAAGCAACATCACATTGATACCCAAGCCAGGTAAAGATCCAACAAAAAAAGAGAACTACAGGCCAATATCTTTGATGAACATAGACGCTAAAATTCTCAACAAGATCCTAGCAAACCGGATTCAACAAAAACATCTCAAATATCATTCATTATGACCAAGTAGGATTCATCCCTGGGACGCAAGGCTGGTTCAACATTCGTAAACAATAAATGTAATTAAATACATCAACAGATGTCAAAACAAAAACCACATGATTTTTATCATTAGATGCAGAAAAAGCTTTTGTAAAATCCAGTACCCCTTCTTGATAAAAACCCTCGAAATCTAGGCATACAGGGAACATACTTTAAAGTAGTGAAAACATCTACGAGAAACCCACAGCCAGAATACTCCTAAACGGACAAAAAATTTGGGAAACCCTTTCCCCTGAAAACTGGAACAAGACAAGGATGCCCACTCTCACCCCTCCTGTTCAATATGTATTGGAAGTCCTAGCTAGAGCGATCAGAGAAGAGATGCAATCAGGGGGATCCAAATAGGAAAAGAGGAGTCAAATTATCTCTCTTTACAGATGACATGATCGTGTAGCTTGAAAACCCAAGAGAATCTGTCAAAAACCCCCTTACACTGATAAAAACCTTTGGCAAAGTCTCAGGATATAAAATACATGTGCAAAAGGCAATCTCATTTCTTTACACCCCTAATAAAAAAATGAAACCCAAATAAGAAGCACAATTCCATCCAAAATAGCCCCAAAAAAAATGAAATACCTTGGCATCTTCCCAAGCAGAGACGTGAAAGACCTCTACAATGAAAACTACAAAACTCTGCTCAAAGAAATCAAAGATGACAAAAAAGTGGAAAAATATCCCATGCTCATGGATCGGAAGAATCAACATTGTGAAAATGTCCATCTTACCTAAGGCAATCTACAGATTCAATGCAATACCTATCAAATTACCAGCAAATTCTTCTCAGACCTAGAAAAAACAACACAGGAATTCATACGGGAAAAACAAATGACCAAGAATTGCCAGAACAATCCTCAGCAAAAAAAACAAAGCAGGTGGTATCACATTACCAACTTCAAACTTTACTTAAAGCTACAATCATCAAAACAGCTTGGTATTGGTATAGGAACAGCCACATAGACCAATGATTAGAATTGAGATTCCAGAGGCAAGACCTCAATATCTCAACCAACTCATCTTGGGCAAAACCTCCACCACCTACCACTGGGAGGAGGAGAACCTATTCAGTAAATAGTGCTGGAGAAACTGGGTGACCACAAGCAGAAGATTGAAACAGGACCCTTATCTATCCCCTACACAAAAATTAACTCCAAATGGATCAGAGGCCTAAATTAAAACCTCAAACATAAGAACCTTAGAAAATGAAGGACATACCCTCGTGGAAATTGGAACTGGCATCCAATTCCTGAACAAAACTCAAAACCACAGCCAAAGGGCTAAGATAGACAAGTGGGACCTCATTAAACTGACAAGCTTCTGAAAAGCCAAAGAAACCATCAAGAGAGCAGGAAGACAGCCTACAGACGGGAAAAAATATTTGCCAACTCCAGGTCTGACAGAGGCTTAACATCCTGGATCTACAAGGAACTAAACATGCTGAAAAGAAAAAAACAAAAAAACCCCATTATAAAGTGGGCAAAAAATATGAACAGACACTTCTCAAAGGAAGAATCCAAGCAGCCAACAGACACATGAAGAAATGTTCAACCTCACTAATCATCAGGGGGATGCAAATCAAAACCACACTGAGATACCACCTAATCCAGTCAGAAAGGCAAT
This sequence comes from Cephalopachus bancanus, assembly GCA_027257055.1. Classification (NCBI taxonomy): domain Eukaryota; kingdom Metazoa; phylum Chordata; class Mammalia; order Primates; family Tarsiidae; genus Cephalopachus; species Cephalopachus bancanus. The sequence continues at coordinate 61,531 of JAPVLO010001584.1, read as the reverse complement.
TATCAACAACTCAAAAAATAACAGCTGCTGGAGAGGGTGTGGCAAAAAGGGAACACTTCTACACTGTTGGGGGGGTGTAAACTAGTGCAACCTTCGTGGAAAGTAGTGTGTCGATTCCTAAAGCTCTAAACATCAACCTCCATATGAGCCTGCAATCCCCCTACTGGGAATATACCCTGAAGAACTCAAATCACTCTATAAAAAAGATACCTGCACGCAAATGTTTATTGCAGCATTGTTCACAATCGCAAGAACCTGGAACCAACCACGCTGTCCATCAAAAGAGGACTGGATTTAAAAAATGTGGTACATATACATGATGGACTACTATGCAGCCATAAAAAAGAATAAAATCATTAATTTTGCAGCAACCTGCATGGAGCTAGAGTCTATAATACTAAGTGACCTCTCACAGAAACAAAGATCTGAGTATCACATATTCTCACTCATATAGTGGACCTTGATCATCCAATGCACTACTATAAGGAAATGACTGACAGTGTTGGGAAACTATGGGAGAGAGGATGGGACTAATGGTAGTAAACATCTCTCTGGAGATGGAGAGACCCCGATTATCAACAAGGGGGCCTGAATGAAGCATATTTGTAAACCTAACCCTTAACTATACCCCACAATATAAAAAATAAAAAATATCGATTATAAAAAATATAAAATAAATATGCAAAAGTCAATTGCATTTCTTTCTTTTTTTTTTTTTTTTTTGAGTTGGAGTCTCACTCTGTCACCCAGACGGAGTGTAGTGGCCACTCCTGGCCACCGCAGCCTCGATCTGCTGGGCTCCAGTGATCCTTCCACCTCAGCCTTCCAAGTAGCTGGAACTACAGGCGCACGCTACCATGCCCAGCTAATTTTTTGATTTATTGTAGAGATGAGGTCTCGCTGCCCAGGTGGGTCTCAAACCCGTAGGTTTCAGGCAATTCACTCACCTCAGCCTCCCAAAGGCACAGAATTACAGGCTGAGCCACCGAGCCTGGTGACAATTGCATTTCTTTACACCAATCATAAACAGGCAAAAACTCAATAAAAACCACAATTCCATTCACAATACCCACAAAAAAATGAAATACCTTGGCATCTTCCTAACCAGAGACGTGAAAGACCTCTACAATGAAAACTACAAAACATTGCTCAAAGAAATCAAAGATGACACAAACAAGTGGAAAAAATATCCCATGCTCATGGATCGGAAGAATCAACATTGTGAAGATGTCCATCCTACCTAAGGCAATCTACAGTTTCAATGCAATACCTATCAAATTACCTGCAACAGTCTTCTCAGACCTAGAAAAAACAACACAGGAATTCACATGGAAACACAAACGACCAAGAATAGCCAGAACAACCCTCAGCGAAAAAAAAAAAAAGCAGGTGGTATCACATTACCCCGACTTCAAACTTTACTATAAAACTACAATCATCAAAACAGCTTGGTATTGGTATAGGAACAGCCACATCAACCAATGGAATAGAATTGAGATTCCAGAAGCAAAACCTCAATTTCTCAACCAACTCATCTTCAACAAAGCCTCCACCACCTACCACTGGGGAGAGGAGAACCTGTTCAGTAAATGGTGCTGGGAAAACTGGTGACCACATGCAGAGGATTGAAACAGGACCCCTATCTATCCTCATACACAAAAAAATTAACTCAAAATGGATCAGAGACCTAAATGTAAAACCTCAAACCATAAGAACCTTAGAAAATGAAGGACATACCCTCATGGAAATTAGAACTGGCATCCAATTCCTGAACAAAACCCCAAACCCACAGGCCATAAGAGATAAGATAGACAAGTGGGACCTCATTAATCTGACAAGCTTCTGCAAAGCCAAAGAAACCATCAAGAGAGCAGGGAGACAGCTACAGACTGGGAAAAGTATTTGCCAACTCCTGGTCTGACAAAGGCTTAACATCTTGGATCTACAAGGAACTCAAACGTGCTGAAAAGAAAAAAACAAACAACCCCATTATAAAATGGGCAAAAGATATGAACAGACACTTCTCAAAGGAAGACATCCAAGCAGCCAACAGGCACGTGAAGAAATTTTCAACCTCACTAAACATCAGGGAGATGCAAATCAAAACCACACTGAGATACCACCTAACTCCAGTCAGAATGGCAATTATCAATAACTCAAAAAATAACAATTGGTGGAGAGGGTGTAGCGAAAAGGGAACACTTCTACACTGTTGGTGGGAGTGTAAACTAGTGCAACCTCTGTGGATAGCAGTGTGGTGATTCCTAAAAGCTCTAAATATCAACCTCCCATATGACCCCACAATCCCACTACTGGGAATATACCCTGAAGATCTCAAATAACTCTATAAAAAAGATACCTGCACACGTATATTTATCGCAGCATTGTTCACAATAGCAAGAACCTGGAAGCAACCATGCTGTCCATCAAAAGAGGAGTATATTTTTTTAAAATGTGGTACATATACACGATGGAATACTATGCAGCCATAAAAAAAGAACAAAATCATGAATTTTGCAGCAACCTGGATGGAACTAGAGTCTATAATACTGAGTGACCTCTCACAGAAACAAAGATCTGAGTATCACATGTTCTCACTCATATAGTGGATGTTGATCATCCAATGTAATACCATAAGAAAATGACTGACAGTGGTGGGAAACTATGGGGAGAGGAGGGGAGATTGAATTAATGGTAGTAAATATCTGTGTGGGGACAGGGAGACACCTGTTATCAACAAGGGTGTCTGAATGAAGCATATTTGTATACCTAACCCATAACTGTACCCCACAATATCATAATAAAAAATATTGATTATGAAAAAAAGTGAACAGAAAACATGTTGGATCATAGAAAATATTTGCAAATTACACCTCAGACAAAGGGCTAATATCCAGAATCTACAAGGAACTAAAACACAGCATGAAAAAACAAATAATCTTATCAAAAAGTGGACAAAGAGCCGGGCTTGGTGGCTCAGCCTGTAATCCCGCGCCTTTGGGAGGCTGAGGTGAGTGGATTGCCTGAGCCCGCGGGTTCGAGACCCACCTGGGCAGTGAGGTCTCATCTCTACAATAAATCAAAAAATCACCCGGGTGTGGTAGCGCATGCTTGTAATTCCAGCTACTCGGAAGGCTGAGGCGGAAGGATCGCAGGAGCCCAGCAGGTCGAGGCTGCAGTGGCCAGGAGTGGCCACTGCACTCCAGTCTGGGCGACAGAGTGAGACTCCAACTCAAAAAACAAAAAGTGGACAAAGAACACGAATAGACAATTCTAAAAAGAATACATACAACTGGTCAGTAAACATGAAAAAAGTTCAACATCATTAATTACCAGATAAATGCAAATTGAAATCACAATGAGATATCACCTCACACCAGCCAGATTGGCTATTATTAGAATGTTGGTGTGGTTGCAGCAGAGAAAATGGAACACTCATTCACTCTCAGTGAGACTGTAAACTAGTTCAACCTCTATGGAAAACAGTATGAAGATTTCTCAAAGAACGAAATATTGAATTACCATTTGACCTAGCAACCCCACTACCAAGAATCTACCCAAAGGAAAAGAAATCAATTCATAAAAAAAGATACCTGTATTTATATGCTCATTGCATCACAGAGCCAACCTAAGTGCCCACTAACAATTGACTGAATAAAGAAAAATGTGTTATATTATACACCCTGGGATACTACAAAAACCATAAAAAAGAATGAAGCCATGTCCTTTAAATCAACATGGATGGAGTTGGAGATCATCATCCTAAGGGAACTAACTCAGAAACAAAATCAAACACCATATGTTTTTCACTTATATGTGGGGGCTAAATGGCCACAAAGATGGCATTGGGAGACACTGGGGGCACCAATAAGGGAGGAGGTGGAAGATTCCTAGATTTGTTAATTAGTTATTTAATACAACGTTCACTATCTGTCGAATGAGCCACCTGAGATCCAATCCCCACCACTACATAATAGTTCATGTAATGAACATGCATATGTATGTCCTGAATCTAAAATAAGATTGAGAAAAATGAAAAATAGAGATTAACAATAACAATAATCAAAATAGTAATACACAATTTTTAAATTATTACTATTATAGTGTTTTTAATTTTTAGAATTTCCTTTTGATTCCTCTGTAGTTTCCTCTCTCTGCTTATATTATTCATCTGCTCTTGCATGCTGTCCACTTTTTCCATTAAAGCCCTTGGCATATTAGTCAAAGTTGTTTTAAATCCAATGTCTAATAATCCCAGCATCTCCACCATATCTGAGTCTGGTTCTGATGCTTTCTTTGTCACTTCAAACTGTGTGAGTTATTTTTCTGTTAATATGCATCATAATTTTTTGTTGAAAGATGGACATGATGTACCTGGTAAAAGGAACTGAGGTAAATAAGTCTTTAGTATAAGGTGTTTGGTTGTTGTTTTTATCATAAGATTTTATTTTTATCTGGCTAGGAAGTAGCTGTGGTAATTCCTAAAAGATCCAAAAATCGACCTTCCATATGATCCCGCAATGCCCCTGTTTTCTGTAGCTGTGGGTATCTGAGGTTAAAGTCTTCTCTTCTGCCCTTGTGTTTGTTCCGCCTGTTGTTTTGGGGCTTCCCTAGAGACTTCTTCATAAACAGGATATGAGGTATGCATTACTTTCCGTTGTATTTTTCTGTCACTATACAGGAACTTTAATGGTATTGTGAAAGATGTAGAAAGAATGGAAAATTCTATATTCTCATGATTAGGTCTAAGTCTTTTAGTGAGCCTGGTCCTTGGGATGTGATCCTCACAAGTGCTTCTCGATATTTTTTCTTACTTTAGGTAAGAAAGGGTAAAGGGACCTGGAGTTTGACATTTCCCTTCTCCCAGGTCTGTAAGGTTCTGATAAAATAGTCATTTGTGTTCTAACATAATAGTTTTTCCTGAAGGAAGGTCTTGTTAAAAACAGAATACTCTGGACATATTTCAAGATAGCTACTTTCTTCTCCCTCCTGCTTGGAGCACAAGGAGATTTTTCTTTAATATTTACTGATAATCTGATAGGTTTTTTGGTAGGTAAAATACATGAAAATGTTCCCTCTTCCCAGAATGGCTTCCCTGGCATTTTTGACTCTCTATCTTGTTCCCATTAAATTTCCAGTAAGTACTCAATTACAGTTTAAATTTTCCTTCCCTGGTACTGGCTCCAGCAGTGATTTGTAGTCCTAGGCTTTTGCTCTGATTAGCTGTGATTCTCTATCTGTCTCTCCAATTTTGCAGGGAGTTATTTGCCCTGTAACTTCAATTCCTTGATGAATCTTAAAAAGAATTGTTTACTTTTAGTGTGTTCAGTTTTTTTTTTCTTGTATCAAAGTAAGGTTTTCCAAGATTCTTACCTGCTGTACTGGTAACCTGCTTAATTTTAAGGCTTACTAAGAAGATAAAACAATCAGTACTGTTTGAAATTGTCAGGAAAAAATAAATATAGATTAATGGAACCAAATAGAGCTCAGAAATTAATTTACACCTTTATGATCAATTGATTTTTACAAAAGTGCCAAGATAATACAATGCAGAAAGGAAAACATATTCAATAAGTGATGCTGAAACAATGGGACAAAGCAGAATTCAGAGTGAGAAGTATGTTCAGCTATACATAAGAATTTTATATAATGTTAATGAAGTTAATTCTTCAAGAAGATAAAACTATATGGTATGTGTATGTCAATAACAACAGAGTTTCAAAAAAGTGGGGCAAAATTTATGGAACTGAAAAGAAAAATACATAAATCAACAATAACAGATTGAGACATCAACTCTCCTCTCTTAGTAACTGCTAGAACAAGTAGGACATAGAAGACCTGAAAAGCGCTGCCAACTAACTATGCCTATCTGAAAATTATAGAATGCACTAGACCAATAACAGAAGAATATTTATCAAGATAGATCATATTCTGGTCTATAAAGCAAGTCCCATTAAATTTAAAAGAAAATAAATCATATAGAGTATGTTCTTGCACCATAATAAAAACTAGGAATCAATAACAGAAAGATATCTGAATACTCAAATATAAAAAATCTAAACACATTTCAAAATAAGTATGTGTAAAAGAGAAAGTTTCGAGGGAATTTTAAAATTTTTTGAACTAAATAAAAATACAATATATCAAAATTTATAGGATGGATTTCCAATTGAAGTCAATGTATATTGGACCTGTTTCTCCCATATCTTCCCTCTTACAACTAAAAACCTCTGGACATAACACAAGAAACAAGCATAGGAAGACTCTGCAAGGTGGAACAAACACAGTTGTGAGTTATCCTCATCTTCATATTACCAATCATATATCCCAAAGACGGTACTGCAGAATCCCCAAGCCCAGAACTACCAACAGACACAGACAAAAGGAAAGGAAGGGATGGGAACAGAAGGGAAGGAAAGAAAGAAAGAAAGAAAGAAAGAAAGAAGGAAGGAAGGAAGGAAGGAAGGAAGGAAGGAAAGAAAGAAAGAAACAAAGAAAGAAAGAAACAAAGAAAGAAAGAAACAAAGAAAGAAAGGAAGAAAGAAAGAAAGAAGGAAAAACAAACTAAGAAAATTCTGCTTTCCTTAGTCAATGGACCCAGAAAAGGATGACCTTAAAATAGAAAACCCTTTTGGCAGTACTTACTCTATACTCTACTTCAGTCATGCACTCCTCCCTGCACAGCCCTGCCATGGTATCAGTGGAGCCCAGGAGGGAGCTGATTTTTCAGCCCACCCTACCCCTTCCCATCCATGGGATCAGGCAATGGTACTCCAATTACCACCACCAGTGGTTTCAGTGGTGCCAAACTGACAGTTAATTTCTACCCCTCAACTATAAGAAACAGGCAGCTCTCCAATTTCCCCTATGAGTTCTGTTGGTAAGCTGAATGGAGAGCTGATCTTTCATTCCCTTCTTGGTGAAAATAGGTGGTGTTCCAATTCCCCCAACAGGATTGTTTCAGGGAGATCCAGCAGTGGGCTGAGCTTTCACCTACATCATTTATCAATAAGATTAAACAAGACAGTATAAAGTGGAGCTAGCTACTACTCTGTTTTCTTGTGTGTATGTATGTGTGTGTGTGTGTGGCGCGCGGCCCCGCCTCCCCCAATTTTTTTTTCTTTTTCTGTTTCTTTCTTCTTTTATTTGTCATTTTCTATTTATGTGTATATGTGAATAATTGCGTGTTCATCTTTCAATTTTCTTGTTGGTGGTGGTTTGTTTTTTGTTCTTTTGTTCTTCTGGGGTTTTTATTTTTATTTTTTATAATTTAAGGTGTGTGTCAATATATGTGTGAGGGTTTGATCTGAATTATTTTTTTTCCCCTGGTCATTTGGTTTTTCTTCTCTATTCACTTTGTGCTAGACACACGCACACGTGTGTGTATGTGGTGTGTGTGTGTTGTTTTCTTGGTTTTTTTCTTGTTGTTGTTTGTTTTGTCTCACTTTGTTGTTATTCCAGTTAGTTTTGGGTGTGTGTGTGTGTGTTTATAATTGAGTGTGTGTTCAATTGTTTTTTGCATTGGTTGCTGTTTTGCATGGTCATATAGAGTGGTGGTGGGGAGTGGGTCCATTCCTTACTTTATTCAAATTTCAAAAACTACAAGAGATTGCAAAGCTTTCCATTCACTGACCTATTTCAAAATAGAACAAATGCAGAGCATGAATGAGGGAAGAACAGAGGACTGAACAAATATTAGGAGGGAAACCCTCTCCCACTGACACTAAATAAAAAACATAGAAAGAAGACTCAGAAAGTAAGAACAAAGCCTACAGGAGTTGTGCAATTATATCAAGAGGCCAAACCTATGCCTGATTGGTATCCCAGAAGGAGAAAGAGAAATGAACAACTTGGAGCAAGTATTCCAGAGGTAATCCAATAAAACTTTCCCAATCTCACCAGAGATGTGACCAGCCAAGCATAAGAGATACAGAGAACCCCCAGAAGACATCAAATGAGAAGACCAACCCCTAAACACAGAGTAATTCACCTACACAAAGTAAGCACAAAAGAAAAAATACTAAAGACAGCAAGAGAGGAAGGTCAGACTACAGACTGGAGAAAACCAATCAGAATAGCAGCAGACCTATTGGCAGAAACACTGCAAGCAAGGAGGGACTGGAGCCTATATTCAAAGTTCTCAAAGATAAACAATTTAAAAAAAGAATTTCCCTATCCAGCAAAACTCAGCTTCATCATTGATAGAGAATTAAAATCCTTCCCAGACATCCAATCCCTAAGCCATTATGCAATTTCCAGACCAACTCTACAGGAGACACTTAAAAAGGTATTCAGCACAGAAGAAAGAAAAAAAAAAATGACCACACACTTCCCAAGAGAACAACAGAGCACAGAACAAACAGAGAATACAGCGCAACAAGAAATTTGAAAACACACACACATCAACCTCAAAGCCAAAAGAAAACAAGCAAACAAAGAAAAAACTTCATAAGAGCCTCATGACAGGGATAAACAATCACGTTTCAATGATCAGCCTGAATGTGAGGGACTAAATGCACTGATAAGACACAGAATGACAAACTGGATAAGAAACCATGACCAATTATTTGCTGCATCCAGAAGGCTCATCAGTTACAAGGAATGCACACAGACTCAAAGTTAAAGGATGGAAAACGAGTTTCCAGGCAAATCGATCACAAAATAAGGCAGAAGTTGCGCTATTAATATCAGACAAAACGACCTTCAAGCTATCAAACATTTTAAAGATGCAAAAAGACACTACATAAATGACAAAAGGTTTGATCCAGCGACAAGAAATATCCATCCTAAACATATATGCACCCATCACAGGAGCACCAACATTTATAAAGCAACTACTAAGTAAACTAAAAAAAGATATTGACTCTAACACTATTATAGCAGGAGACTTGAACACCCCACTAATAGTCTTAGATAGATCATCAAGGCAAAAAAAATCAACAAGGAGATACAGAACCTAAACTTGACACTCAACCAAATGGACTTAATAGATACCTACAGATTATTCCACCCAACAACCCAGAATATACATTCTACTCATCACCACATGGAACATAATCCATGATTAATCACATCCTTGTCCACAAATCAAGCATAAACAAATTCCATAAGGTGGAAATCTTGATATGCACATTCTCAGACCACAGTGGAATAAAAATAAATATCAACACAAACAACATTTCCCCAAAGTCCACAAAGGCATGGACACGAAACAGCATGACGCCAAACAACTACTGGGTCAACACTGAAATCAAAGAAGAAATGAAAACATTCCTGGAAACAAATGAAAATGAAGAAACATCTTACCAAAATCTCTGGGATGCCGTGAAAACAGTTCTAAGAGGGGAATTTTTTATCTCTACAAGCACACATCAAGAAAATGGAAAGATCGCAAGTGGAGAGCCTAACAAATCACAGAAGGAAACTGGAAAGAAAAGACCACCAAAACCCCAACTGTAGCAGAAGAATTAAATCACCAAAATAAAAGCCCAAATATGGGACACAGAAGACAAAAATATCATAGAAAACATCAACAAAACAAAAAGCTGGTTCTTTGAAAGAATTAAAAAGATTGGTGGACCCCTAGCCAGAATGACCACAAAAAAGAGAGAAAAAGCCCAAATAAACACAATCAGAATTACAAAAGATCAAATCACAACTGACCCCAAAGTAATACAAAAGATTATTAGAGATGACTATGTACACCTATATGGAAACAAACTTGATAACCTAAATGAAATGCAGGACTTTCTGACATCACACAACCTCCCCGGTTGAAATAAAAAGATATTGAGACACTAAATAGACCAATAACAACCCATGAAATTGACTCTGTCATACAAAAACTACCTACAAAAAAAAAAAATCCCTGGACCAGATGACCTTCCAGCAGAATTCTACAAAACCTACAAGGAGGAGCTGATATCAATCCTATTGAAAGTATCCCAGGCAATTGAGAAGGATGGAATTCTCTCCCAAATTATTTTATGAAGCTAACATCACACTGATACCCAAACCGGGTAAAGATCCAACAAAGAAACAGAACTACAGGCCAATATCCCTTATGAACATAGATGCAAAAATCCTCAACAAGATTCTAGCAAATCGGATCCAAAAATGAATCTCAAAAATCATCCACTATGACCAAGTAGGCTTCCTCCCCAGGATGCAGGGCTGGTTCAACATTCGCAAGACCACAAATTAAATATATCAACAGATGTGAAAACAAGAACCACATGATTATCTCATTAGATGCAGAAAAAGCTTTTGATAAAATCCAGCATCCCTTCTTGATAAAAACCCTCAAACACCTAGGTAGAGAAGGAAAATACTTCAAAATAGTAAGTGCTATCTACAATAAACCCACAGCTAACATATTGCTAAATGCACAGAAACTGGAAACATGTCCCATGAAAACTGGAACAAGACAAGGCTGTCCGCTCTCACCCCCTTGTTCAACATTATGTTGGAAGTCCTAACTCAGGCAATTAGACAAGAGAAGGAAATCAGGTGTATCCAAATAGGAAAAGAGGAAGTCAAGTTATCCCTCTTTGTTGATGATGTGATCCTATATGTTGAAAAGCCAAGAGAATATGTCAAAAACCTGCTGGCAATGATAAAGGATTTTGGCAAAGTCTGTGGGTACAAAATAAAAGTGCAAAAGACAGTTGTATTCCTATACTCCAACAAGCAGCCAGAGACCCAAATTAGAAGCACCATCCCATTCACAATAGCCACAAAAATATGAAATACCTGAGCATCTTCCTAATAAGAGAAGTGAAAGTTCTTTACAATGAAAACTACAAAACACTGCTCAAAGAAATTCAAGAAGACACAAACAAATGGAAAAATATTCCATACTCATAGATTGCAAGAATCAACATTGTTAAGATGTCCATCCTACCAAAGGCAATTTACAGATTCAACGCAATACTCATTAAATTACCAACATCATTCTTCTCAGACCTGGAAACAACAATACAGAAATTCATATGGTAACACAAATAATCACAAATAATCAAAACAATCCTTAGCAAAAGAAACAAAGCAGGAGGTATCACACTTTCAGACTTCAAACTTTACTCTAAGGCTACAGTAATCAAAACAGCCTGGTATTGGTACAAGAACAGGCATATAGACCAATGGAACAGGATAGAGATTCGAAAGCAAAGTCTCAGTTTCTCAACCAGCTCATCTTTTCAAAGTCTCCAACAACAACCATGGATGAGAGGAGAACCTATTCAGTAAATGGTGCTGGGAAAACTGGCTGACCACATGAAGAAGACTGAAACAGAACCCCTACCTATCACCATATAAAAAAATTAATTCTAAATAGATCAAAGACCTAAATGTAAAACCTCATACTATAAGAATTTTAGAAAACGCAGGAGACACCCTTATGGAAATTGGAACTGGCAACCAATTCCTGATCAGAACCCTAAGTGCCCATACTATAAGAAATAAAATCGACAAGTGGGACCTTATCAAAGTGAAAAGTTTCGCAAAGCAAAAGGAACCATCAAGAGAGCAGGGAGACAACCCACATAATGGGAAAAAATATTTGCCAACTGTATGTCTGACAAAGGCCTAACAACTAGTTCTACAAGGAACTCAAACATGCCGAAAGGAAAAAAACAAACAGCCCCATTAAAAAGTGGGCAAAAGACATGAATAGACATTTCTCAAAAGAAGATATATGGGCAGCCAACAGACACATGAAAGAGTGCTCAGTCTCACCAATCATCAGAGAAATGCAAATCAAAACCACACTGAGATACCACCTAACCCCAGTAAGAATGGTCATCATTAATAAAACAGCAGATGCTGGTGAGGATGCAGAGAAAAAGGAAAGCTTCTACACTGCTGGTGGGAATGCAAACTAGTCCAACCTCTTTAGAAGACAGTGTGGTGATTTCTGAAAGAACTAGAAATTGACCTTCCATATGACCCAGCAATTCCCCTATTGGGAACATATCCAGAGGAAATCAAATCATTTTACCAAAAAGATACCAGCACACATATGTTTGTTGCAGCTCTATTCACAATAGCAAAAACATGGAACCAACCTTGCTGCCCATCGAAGCTGGACTCTATTTTAAAAATATGGTGCATATACACAATGGAATATTATACAGCCATAAAGAAGGACAAACATATGCACTTTGCAGCAACTTGGATGTATTTAGAATTGATCATACTCAGTAATCTATCACAGAAACGAAGAACAGAGTACCATATGTTATCACTCATAAGTGGACCTTGAAGAATTATTATCATACTACAAGAAGGGATTGGCAGGAATGGGAAACTACCAGGGGATGGGGGGTGGAATTGGCATTTGAGGGAATCTGCTAGGGGAGGGAGGGGTGCACCTCATCAACAAGGGCACCTGCATAATCAACATTTGTATACCTAACCCTGAATTGTACCCCACATCTTTAAAATACATTTTAAAAATGCTAACTATTGGCTTCATACCCAGAAAAGAGATAAAGTTGGACTGAGAATTATATGAGGATTATCTTGGTGTTTACATGGTGGCTGAATTTTCATTTCAAAGGAACTCAAATGGACCATTGCAAAAAATTTTCATAAAATCACATCATCCCACAAGAAAAAAATAGCCACTGTGCTGAATCAGTATTGACAATAAAAATGATTACTAAAAAAGAGAGAGAGAGCTCTGCCCTCATGAATGAATTATACCTTCGTAGACTAATGGATTAAAAAGTTAACATATTAGTGGATTATCATGGGAATGAGACTGGTAGCTTTATAATAAGAGGAAGGAAGATCTGAGTTAGCACACTGGGCCCCTTTGCTATGCAATGTCCTGTGTGACCTCAGGACACTGTAGAAAGTCCTCCCTAGCAAGAAGACCCTCACCAGATGCAGCCCCTCAACCTGGAACTTCTTAGCCTCCATAATTGTTAATAATAAATTTCTTTTAAAAGTAAATAAATTAATAAAAAGGAGAGAGGAATGGAGGGAAGATAATGTACACCAAGTCACCCATTGGATACCATCCTTACCATTAGGGAAACAGCTTGACAGAGCCCAAGCTTCACTTTTATGCAATATACTTATGTAGCAAATCCTCACATGTACCCCACAATTTTAAAATAAGAAAAAGAAATACTTATTAGTGAAAAAGGCAAAAGATTTCTAAATTAACTAACCACACCAATTTTTCAGAACACAAAATAAGCTGTCTACTGCCACCTGGTGGTAGTATATTCTAAAGAGGAGGTTCTCTTTAGTTGGCTGGATGAAATGCTTTTCTCTCTCCGTGTCATGCTGTTTCATGCCCTTCTGTATGCTCTATATTTTTACATATTCTGCCCCCTCTGACAAGAACCATTATTCCCCAAATCTTGTTCTCCTGATGGAGATAAGTTTCCACTTATGTTTTATCTCAGCCCAAGTAACCATTTCTCCATGCAGACTGGCCTCACATTGATGAGCAGTCTTCTTCCCCTCAATCTTGGCAGATGGGGGTGAGACAGCCTCAACTGTATGGGTTGGGAGGATTGGAAAGAGATGGCATTGAGGGTTTACCAAACAGAAAATCCATGGAAAGAGACATCAGGGAGAGAGGCAAGATGGTGACGGAACAGGTCAGAGTGTGAAAGTCTCCACGAAAGAGACTGTTCATAAAGACTCTCTCCACGAGTGGGTGTGTGCCAGTGGGTGAGTGAAAGTCTATCTGAGGGGAGACACAGGTTCACGCACCTGGAGCTCTCCTCCAGAGGTGACTGGAACCCACCACCACCGTGAAATTGGAGTCCCAGGCATGCAGGATTGTCTGCTGTTCTCAGGGCTCTCTTGAGAGGAAGCAGCAGAGAACAACTGCACATCATCACCTGGCACCTGGCCCACACCATAACCTGCAGCAGCAGACTGGGCACAAGCTCCAGGAAACATGGAGAAGGCAGGGTGGGACATCTGAAATGGAGCCCCACTGCCCGTGAGAAGATGTCAACTGGTGCCATCTTCTCTGTCCTGGGACCGGGCAGAGACCTGCATTGCCCCACCCAGCTCTGTCCAGCCTCCAACCTGGGACCTGAAGACTATCACCTCATCCTCCCCCACGCTGGAACAGGCACAGACACGTCAAATCTGAGTGGGAGACTTGACAGCAGTGTCACCAATAGACAAGTCGGGTGAGTCTGGATCTGATTCATTCTCCTCCCAAAGTAGTCCATGGGGAATCTGATCAATGCTGAGAAAAACCCTGCACTGAGAGTGGAAAAGATGGGCTAGAGCCCAGAGTCACTCCATAACATGGTGGCAGCAGCTGAAAATAACAGCAGCAGCCAAAAGGAACCTGGAGTTACAGAAATGATCACAGGACGAGTATTTTTGTTTGTTTTTTGTTTTAATTTTTTGTTTTTTCTTCTCTCTTTCAGTTTTTGTTTACATTTTCATACTTGCTTTGTTTCTGTTATTTTAATTTTTTTTAGATTTTATGTTTGTATATGGGTATTTTTGAGGGTGAGTACATCAATGGGTTTTTTGTTTGTTTGGGGTTTTTTTTAATTTTTTCTGTCTTTGTCACTCTGTTTATTCATTACTTGGTACGCCTGTCTGTTTTCCCAATTCTTCTCTCTCTCTCTCTCTCTCTCTCTCTCTCTCTCTCCTTCTCCCCTCCCCTCCACCTTCCTTTCATCTTCCTCCTTTCTTTTTACATTCTTTTCCTTTTTCTTATCTCATTTTGCTTTCGGGGGCAAACATACACCTTCATTGCATGGACAGATTGTAAGGTGGTGGAAAGTGGGTTACAGAGGGCCCACACACCTGTCAGGGGATACTGGGATCTGCAAATAGCTTCTGAATCACAGTTACCCCTTAATTAAATCTCAAAACTGCAAAAAGCACAACCCCCCCATCCTTAGCCCAGCTTCAAAGTTGAACAAAACCAGAAGATCTCCATAAGGAAGAATAGGAGATTGAGCAAACAGATGTAAAAGCTATCCCCCATCACTGAACAACAGAATTAAAGAAGAGGTTAAAGAAAAGAAAGAGGGAAACCTACACAAATTTGGGGGGAGGAGGAGGAATGCAGGTCTCATACAGACCCCTGGGAGAAGAATACAGACTCTGGAACCCAAACAATGAAGAGCCCTCAGAATGACTGGTTTCAAACCACAAGCACAGATATCAAGATATTAATAGAGAGAATAAATAGAAATGAGGAGAGGCAAGAGGAAAGAATGAAGGAGTTAATAACTGAGATAACAGCAATAAAAATATACAGCGAATGAAGTAAATAACAAACTGATAAGCATGGAAAGCAGAATTAACCAAGCAGAAAAAAGAATCTCAGAGCTTGAGGACAAAAATATGGAACTGACCCAAGCTGTAAAAAACATAGAAGCTTAAAGAGAGAAAACAAACCCTCCAAGAGATGAGCAATTAAATCAAGGGGCCCAACCTAAGATTAATTGAATCCCTGAGGCAGATAGACAGAGACTACCCTGGAACAAACATTCCATGAAATTATCCAAGAAAACTTGCCTCATCTCATCAGAGAAATGATCGTTCAAGCACAAGAGATTCAGAGAACCCCTGCAAGACAACAAATGAGAAGACCAACTCCTAGATACGTAGTAATTTGCTTACACAAAGTATGCATAAAAGAAAAAAGTCAACAAGAGAGAAAGGTCAGACTACCCACAGGGGAAGACTAATTAGAATAGCAGCAGACATGTCCACAAAAACACTTCAGGTTAGGAAAGATTGGAATCCAATCTTCAAAGTTCTTCAAGATAAGCATTTTCAATCAAGAATTACCCACCCAGCTAAACTAAGTTTCATCAGCAATGGAGAATTAAAATCCTTCCCAGACATTCAATCCCTAAGAGTTAACACTGACTCCAGACCAGCTCTACAAGAAACACTTAAGAAAGTATTAAACACAGAAGAAAGGGAAAAAAGAATGACAATGCTCTTCTCAAGAATGCAGAAAAAGATGGAAAACACACATAAATCAACCCACAAATAAAAAAAAAGACAACAAACAAATAAACAAACAGCAGCAACAGCAGTAAACTCTATAAGAACCTCATGGCAGGGATAAACTCTCGCATCTCAATAAGTAGCCTGAATGTGAATGGACAAAATGCACCACTGAAAAGATATAGAATGGCAAATTGGATAAAGTATCATGATGCAGCAATATGTTGTCTCCAAGAAACTCATCTCACCAGAAAGGACACTCAAAGACTCAAAGTAAGAAGATGGAAAACAAATTTTCAGGCAAACAGAAACAAAAGAAAGCAGGAGTTGCAAGAGATCAGGAAGATGGCAGTGGGAGCCAGTCGGACTTTGCAAGTCTCAGTGTGAGTAAGTGTATGGAAAATTTTGTGAGTGGCTGACTGAGTGAGGGCATGGGAGCTAGTTGCCAGGGGTTTCCTGGTGCTGCGGCTGGTGCCACAGTTGCTGGGCTTGGACCCTAGCAATTCCCAGGACATAGAAGCTGAGCACCATTTTCTTTCCTTTTTTTTTTAATCAACAAAACCCTTCCTGGGAAGAAAATGCTGAGACAGACTGTCTAAGTGGGGGGCTCAAGAGCAAGTGACCAGGCTCCTGGTGCTGCAGCTGATGCTGCAGCTTCTGTGCTTGGTCCTTGACTCTTTCCAGGTCACAGAAGCTGAGTGCCATTTTTTTAAAACAGACAAAAGTTTTCCTGTGAAAATGCAGTGAGGAGAGATGATCACCCCAAGCTCTCCCTCACCATTGGCAGGAGAGACTGCCGACTCCAGACTTTGTTTCACCACTTCAGCATCTGGCAGGGCACTGGCAGCAGGGGCTGTGGAAGGAGTCCAGAGGCAAGGTCCCATGGAAGATGACAAGAGAGGCACCCCAGCACCACCTTGAAGGCGGGTCAGGAAAGTGTTCCAACTTGCTCACCACAGAGCAACAGATCCTATCTCTATGACTGGCAGATCAACTACTCAGGGTCTGCTCATGACCCAGAGGGTATATCCTGAAAGCACAAATTTCAGAGGGACCTGACAAGTGCTGACTCCCAGGCACCCCACCCCCTACCCTGATCCAGTCACAGGACAAAGGATGTGGAAGGACTCCAAAGAGATCAGTGGTGAGTTTGAGGCTGACCTAAACCCCCTCTTCCCCAGCAATCCTCTGAACATCAGACCCACATAGCTGGGCCACAACTGAGAGGGACAATCCCAGGCTGAGCCTGGACATCAGTCACAATAGAACTCCATTCCAGGACAGGCCTGGCTGGGGCACTCCCTGTGAGTACATACCTGGGGAAGAGACAATCCCACACCTCTCCACCAGAGGAGATCTCCCTGACCATACGAAAGTGGGAGGGGAGGACTGCAGCCCCACCCACCTCCACTGCGCCCCCCTTCCCTGCCCCAGACACTGAGGAGAGAGTGAAAGAGGTGGCTCTGCAGGAGAGACCTGATTGGAGGAACAATTACAGAACCTGCCACAAGAGGGTAGATTTTTATAATTTTTAATTTTTTTAATTTTTGAAATTCTTTATTTGTTAGATCATCTATTTTTTTAAGTATTTTTCCTTTATGTATGAATGTGTATATGAGGGTTAGATCTGCATCTCCCCCCCCCCAATTTTTTTTCTTTTTCTGTTTCTTTCTTCTTTTTTTTTTTTTTTTTTTTTTGAGTTGGAGTCTCACTCTGTTGCCCGGACTGGAGTGCAGTGGCCGCTCCCGGCCACCGCAGCCTCGACCTGCTGGGCTCCGGCGATCCTTCCGCCTCTGCCTTCCGAGTAGCCGGAATTACAGGCATGCGCTACCACGCCCGGCTGATTTTTTGATTTATTGTAGAGATGAGGTCTCGCCGCCCAGGCGGGTCTCGAACCCGCGGGCTCAGGCAATCCACTCACCTCAGCCTCCCAAAGGCGCGGGATTACAGGCTGAGCCACCAAGCCCGGCTTCTTTCTTCTTTTATTTGTCATTTTCTGTTTATGTGTGTATGTGAATGATTGAGTGTTCATCTTTCAATTTTGTTGTGTTGTTGATGTGTCTTTGCTCTTTTGTTCTTCCTGGTTTTTTATTTTCATTTTTTATAGTTTAAGGTGTGTGTCAATAGATGTGCAAGGGTTTAATCTGAATTCCTTTTCTTTTTTTTTCCAGGCTTTCTGTTTTTCTTCTCTATTCAATTTTTGCTAGGTATGTGTGTTTATGTGCTAATTTTCTTGGGTTTTTTTGTGGTTGTTGTTTATTTTGTTAAATTTTGTTGTTATTCCAGTTTGTTTTGAGGTGTGTGTGTGTGTGTGTGTGTGTGTGTGTGTGTGTGTGTGTTCAATTTTCTTTGCATTGGTTTCTGCTTTGCATCATCATATAGACTGGAGGTGGGGAATACATACCACAATAAATGAACACTGTAATTTGCACGTAGTTTCTGAATCCTAGCACCCCATTCCCTACTTTATTCAAATTTCAAAAACTACAAGAGATGGCAAACCTTCCCATCCACTGCCCTATTTCAAAATAGAAAAAATCCAGAGCCTGGATAAAGGAAGAATAGAAGACTGAGCAAATATCAGAAGGGAAGCCCTCTCCCACTGACACTGAATAACGGAACTAAAGAGAAAAACAAGAGATTTGTCACAAAAGAGGAAAAACCAAAGGAAGATCTCAGGCAATTTCAAGTGTACCAAAGACAAAACTCCTGAAAAATCAGAACTTGGTGCCCAAGCAATGGAAGTCACCAATGGCTGGCCCCAGAATAAAACAGAATTAGGGAATGGATGGAAAGAGTGAATAAGAACCAAAAAAGATAAGATGTCTGGGGCGAGCAGCTGAGATAGCACCATCTGCTGGCAATTCAAGGTAACAACACCGAAACGGGAGAAACAAGCTTGATAAAGACATAGACCAGAGTGGTGAATGGAAGGTAATCTGAACTGTCCTTCACAGCAGACCAGGGGCAACTGACCCTAACTGCAAACTAATTTACCAGCTTGAAAAGAAAACTAGAAATCAAACCTGAAAGGACATTGGACTTAAACGAAATGTCTCAGAGTGTGCTTCATTGTATTAGTTTAATGACTTAATTCTATTCCTACTGTATTGTTCCCTTTTTTCTTTTTTCCTCTTCCTTTTCTTCTCTTTTCTTCTCGCTGTAAACCATATTTTTGTATAGAGGAACAGCACACTAATATGGTGGTTGGTTAGCTTGTATGTTAGCATCACTATATGTTTTACTTTTAATTTTTATTTTTTGTATGACAGTTGGTTCATCTGTAGCTGTGGTCTATTGTTTTTATCTGTTTCAGTATAGGCCTCTCTCTATTTGTTGGCACACTTGTTTCTTTCCCCCCTTACTCCTCTATCTCTCTACTCCCCTCTTCAACCCACTATCTGCTCCATTCTCTCCCCTCTGCTAACCACATTTTATTTCAGGGAGTAAACCTACAGCTCCACTGCATGGACAGATTCCAAGGCAGTGGGAAGTGGGTTCCACATTATCCACACACCTGTCAGCAAATACCAGGACCTGCAGATAGATTTTGAATCACAGCTCCCCCCTTAAGTAAATCTCAAAACTGCAAAAAGGACCACCTCCAACCTACAGTGCAGCTCCAGAATTGAACAAAGTAAGAGGGCATACATAAAGAATAGAAGATTGAACAAACAGAAGTAAAACCAATCCCTTTAACCCTGAATAAAAGAATTAAAGAAGACGGTGACATGGAGGTAAGGAAAAAGTAGGGACGGGGAAAAACCACACAAATGAAGAAAAACCAAAAGAAGAATATAAGTCTCACACAGACCCCGGGGAAATCAGACACTGAGAAAACAGATTCTGGAACACAAACAATGAAGAGCCCCCAGAATGACTGGTTACATGCAACAAACCCAGACATCAAGACATTAATGGAGACAATTTAAAAAATTGAGGAGCGACAAGAGGAAAATAGGAAGGACCTGATGTCAGAAATGACAGCAGTAAAGAACACTGTGATGGAAATGAATAACAGACTGATAAACATGAAAAGCAGAATCAGCCAAGCAGAAGAATCTCAGAGCTCGAAGAACAAAACACAGAACTAACCCAAACTGTCAAAAGCATAGAAAAGAAGCTCAAAAAGACAGAACAAAACCTGCAAGAGATGAATGATAACTTCAAGAGACCAAACCTAAGAGTAATTGGACTGAGGGACCTCTCACAGAAACGAAGATCAGAATATCACATGTTCTCACTCATATAATGGACCTTGAACATCCAATGTAATACTATAAGAAAATGACTGATGGTACTGGGAAATTATGGGGAGGGAGGGGGATGGGATTAACAGTAGCTAATATCTATCTGGGACTGGGAAAACACCTCTTATCAATAGGGTGCCTGAATGAAACGTAATTGTACACCTAACCCTTAACTGTACCCCACAAAACGACAATAAAAAATACTGATTAAAAAAAAAAAAGAGTAATTGGGCTTCCTGAGGCAGAGAAACAGAAGCCACACTGGAACAAGCATTTCATGAAATCATTCAAGAAAACTTCCCTCATCTCATTAAGGATGAAAAAATTCAACCACAAGAGATTCAGAGAACCCCTGCAAGACAACAAATGAGAAGACCAACTCCTAGACACATAATAATTGGCCTACACAAAGTAGCTATAAAAGAAAAAATCCTAAAGGCAGCAAGAGAAAAAGGCCAGACTACCTACCAGGGAAGACCAATTAGAATAGCAGCAGATTTATCCACAGAAACCCTTCAGGCTAGGAGAGCCTGGAGCCCTATCTTCAAAGTTTTAAAACAGAACCAATTTCAACCAAGAATAACCTACCCAGCCAAACTAAGCTTCATTAGTGAGGGAGAATTGAAATCTTTTCCAGATATCCAATCCCTAAGAACCTACGCTGCCACCAGACCACCTCTACAAGAAACACTTAAGAAAGTACTGAACACAGAAGAAAAAGAAAAAAGAATAACAGCATTCTTCACAAGAGTACAGGCAAAAGATTAAAAACACATATGAACCGACTCCAAAACCCAAAGAAAGACAACAAACAAACAGGAACAACTCTGTAAGAACCTTATGACAGGGATCAACTCTTGCATTTCAATTATTAGCCTAAATGTGAACGGACTAAATGCACCACTGAAAAGACATAGAATGGCAAAATGGATAAAATATCATCAGGCAACAATCTATTGCCTTCAAGAGACTCACCTCACTAGAAAGGATACCCACAGACTCAAAGTAAGAGGATGGGAAACAAACTTTCAGGCAAACGGAATACAAAAGAAAGGAGGAGTAGCAATCTTAATTTCAGACAAAATACCCTTCAAGCTATTAAAAATCAAAAAAGATACAGAAGGTCACTACATAATGATAAAAGTCTCAATCCATCAACAAGAAATATCTATACTAAACATATATGCACCCAACATAGGTGCGCCAACTTTCATAAAGCAACTTCTTGGAAAACTAAAGAAAGATATTGACTCTAACACTATCATAACTGAGGACTTTAATACCCCACTCACAACCCTAGACAGATCATCAGGACAAAAAATCAGCAAGGAGATCCACAACCTCAATGTGACTTTGGACCAAATGGACTTAATTGATACCTACAGAACACTCCATCCAAAGACCACAGAATACACATTCTACTCATCACCACATGGAACATATTCTAAGATCGACCACATGCTCGGCCATAAATCAAGCATAAGCAAATTTAAAAGGACCGAAATTCTGCCATGCACCTTCTCGGACCACAGTGGAATAAAAATAAACATTGACACCAACAAAGTCCCCCCCAAAACCCACAAAGACATGGACACTAAACAGCATGATGCTAAACAACTCCTGGGTCAATGACGAAATCAAAACAGAGATCAAAAGATACTTGGAAACAAATGAAAATGAAGAAACATCTTACCAAAATCTCTGGGATGCCCTGAAAGCTGTAGTAAGAGGGGGAATTTATATCCCTACAAACACACGTGAAGAAAATGGAAGGAAGAGAAATTCACAACCTAACAAGCCACCTAAGGAAACTGGAAAAGCAAGACCACAAAAACCCTAATTTCAGCAGAAGAATCCAGATCACCAAAATAAAAGCCCAAATCTAGGACATAGAAGACAAAAAGATAATACAAAAAAATCAATGAAACAAAAAGCTGGTTCTTCGAATGGATAAACAAGATCGATGGTCCCCTAGCTAGACTGACCAAGAAAAAATGAGGGAAAAAAACAAAAAAGCACAATCAGAAACACAAAAGATGAAATCACATCTGACCCTGAAGACATACAAAAGATCATTAGAGACTACTACGTACACTTGTATGGAAACAAACTTGAAAACCTTAACAATGGAGGACTTTCTGACATCACACAACCTACCTAGGTTGGAACAAGAAGAAATTGAGACCCTAAAAAGACCAATAACAATCAAGGAAATCGATCACATAATAAGAAAACTTCCTACAAAAAAAATCCCTGGTTCAGATGGCTTTCCAGCAGAATTCCACAAGACATTTAAGGAGGAGCTGATACCAAACCTACTGAAGGTATTCCAGGTGATTGAAAAAGATGGAACTCTCCCCAAATCATTTTACGAAGACAACATCACTTTGATACCCAAGCCAGGTAAAGATCCAACAAAGAAAGAAAACTACAGGCCAATATCTGTGATGAACATAGAAGCTAAAATTCTCAACAAGATCCTAGCAAACCGGATTCAGCAATACATCTCAAAAATCATCCACCATGACCAAGTAGGCTTCATTCCCGGGATGCAAGGCTGGTTCAACATTCGTAAAACCATAAATGTAATTAAATACATCAACAGATGTCAAAACAAAAACCACATGATTATATCATTAGATGCAGAAAAAGCTTTTGATAAAATCCAGCACCCTTCTTGATAAAAACCCTTGAACATCTAGGCATACTGGGAACATACCTCAAAATAGTAAAAGCCATCTACAAGAAACCCACAGCCAGCATACTCCTAAATGGACAAAAATTGGAACAAATTCCCCTGAAAACTGGAACTAGACAAGGATGCCCACTCTCACCCTTCCTGTTCAACATAGTATTGGAAGTCCTGGCTAGAGCAATCAGAGAAGAGGAGGCAATCAGAGGTATCCAAACAGGAAAAGAGGAAGTCAAGTTATCTCTCTTTGCAGATGATATGATTGTGTACCTTGAAAACCCAAGAGAATCCTTCAAAACCCTCCTTACATTGATAAAGGCCTTTGGCAAAGTCTCAGGATACAAAATAAATGTACAAAAGACAATCACATTTCTCTACACCAATAAAAAATAAACAGAAACCCAAATAAAAAACACAGTTCCATTCACAATAGCCACCGAAAATGAAACAACTTGGCATCTTCCTAACCAGAGACGTCAAAGGCCTTTACAATGAAAATTAGAAAACACTGCTCAAAGAAATCAAAGATGACACAAACAAGTGGGAAAATATCCCATGCTCATGGATTGGAAGAATCAACATTGTGAAGATGTCCATCTTACCTAAGGCAATCTACAAATTCAATGCAATACCCATTAAATTACCAACAACATTCTTCTCAGACCTAGAAAAAACAACACAGGAATTCATATGGAAACGCAAACATCCAAGAATAGCCAGAACAACCCTCAGCAAAAAAAACAAACCATGTGGTATCACAATACCAGACTTCAAACTTTACTATAAAGCTACAATCATCAAAACACCTTGGTATTGGTACAGGAACAGGCATATAGATCAATGGAATCAAATTGAGATTCCAGAAGCAAAACCTCAATTTCTCAACCAACTCATCTTCGACAAAGCCCCCACCACTTACCACTGGGGAGAGGAGAACCTATTCAGCAAATGGTGCTGGGAAAACTGGCTGACCACATGCAGAAGATTGAAACAGGACCCCTATCTATCCCCATGCACAAAGGTTAACTCCAAATGGATCAGAGACCTAAATGTAAAACCTCAAACCATAAGAACCTTAGAAAAGGAAGGAAATACCCTCATGGAAATCAGAACTGGCATCCAATTCCTGAACAAAACCTGAAACCCACAGGTCATAAGAGAGAAGATAGCAAGTGGGACCTTATTAAACTGACAAGCTTCTGCAACGCCAAAGAAACCATCAAGAGAGCAGGGAGACACCCTACAGACTGGGAAAAAGTATTTGCCAACTCTAGGTCTGACAAAGGCTTAACATCCTGGATCTACAAGGAACTGAAACGTACAGAAAAGAAGAAAACAAACAACCCCATTATTAAATGGGCAAAAGATATGAACAGACACTTCACAAAAGAAGACATCCGAGCAGCCAACAAACACATGAAGAAATGCTCAACCTCACTAATCATCAGGGAGATGCAAATCAAAACCACACTGAGATACCACCTCACTCCAGTCAGAATGGCAATTATCAACAACTCAAAAAATAACAGCTGCTGGAGAGGGTGTGGTGAAAAGGGAACACTTCTACACTGTTGGTGGGAGTGTAAACTAGTGCAACCTCTGTGGAAAGCAGTGTGGCGATTCCTAAAAGCTCTATAATTCAACGTTCCATATGAACCCGCAATCCCCCTACTGGGAATATATCTGGAAGAACTCAAATCACTCTATAAAAAAGATACCTGCACATGTATGTTTATCGCAGCATTTTTCACAATAGCAAGAACCTGGAAACAACCATGCTACCCATCAAAAGAGGACTGGATTAAAAAAATGTGGTACATATACACAATGGAATACTTCACAGCCATAAAAAAGAACAAAATCATGAATTTCGCAGCAACCTGGATGGAACTTGAGTCTATAATACTGAGTGACCTCTCACAGAAACAAAGATCCGAGTATCACATGTTCTCACTCATATAATGGACCTTGAACATCCAATGTAATACTATAAGAAAATGACTGATGGTACTGGGAAACTATGGGGGGAGGGGGATGGGATTAACAGTCGCAAATATCTGTCTGGGGATGGAGAAACACCTCTTATCAACAGGGTGCCTGAATGAAACCTAATTGTACACCTAACCCTTAACTGTACCCCACAAAACCATAATAAAAAATATTGATTAATAAAAAAAAGAAAGAAAGATAAGATGTAGCACTGAAAGAACTTGTAACAAAGATTTTGGCAATAAAAAATTCCATCTAGGAAATAAATAACAAGATGACAAGCATGGAAAGCAGAATTCATCTAGCTGAAGAAAAAAATCTCAGAACTTGAAGACTAGAACATGGAATTAACTCAATCTGTAAAAAACATAAAAAGAAGACTCAGAAAGAAACAAAAAAAATCCTACAAGAGATGTGTGATTATATCAAGAGGCCAAACATATGCCCGATTGGTATTCCAAAAGAAGAAAGGGAAATGGAGAACAACTTGGAGAAGAATTCCAGGAGGTAATCCAAGAAAACTTTCCTCATCTCACCAGAGGTGTGACCAGCCAATTACAAGAGATACAGAGAACCCCCCACAAGGGATCAAATGAGAAGACCAAACCCTAGACACATAGTAATTCACCTACACAAAGTAGGCATAAAAGAAAAAATCCTAAAGGCAGCAAGAGAGAAAGATCAGACCACCTACTGGGGACAACCAATCAGAATAGCAGCAGAACTACTGGCAGAAGCACTGCAAGCAAGAAGGGACTGGAGCCCTATATTCAAAGTCCTCAGAGATAAACAGTTTTGACCAAGAATTTCCTATCCAGCAAAACTCAACTTCATCAATGAGGGAGAATTAAAATGCTTCACAGATATCCAATCCTTAAGACATTATGCAGCTTCAAGACCAGCTGTACAGGAGACATTTAAAAAGGTATTCAGTACAAAAGAAAGAAAGAAATGACCACACACTTCCCAAAAGAACAGCAGAGCACAGAATCAACTGAGTACAGCACAACAAGAAACTTGAAAACACACACATACATCAACCCCAAAGCCAAAGCAAAACAAGCAAACAAAGCAAAACTTTATAACAGCCTCATGACAAGGACAAACAATCACATTTCAATAGTCAGCCTGAATGTGAATGGACTAAATGCACCACTGAAAAGATACAAAATGGTAAACTGGATAAGAAACCATGACCCAATTATTTCCTCCTCCAGGAGACTCATCTCACTACAAAAGACAAACACAAACTCAAAGTTAAAGGATGGAAAATGAGTTTCCAGGCAAATGGATCACAAAAGAAGGCAGGAGCTGTGATCTTAATATCAGACAAAACAACCTTCAAGCTGTCAAAAATTTTAAAAGATGCAAAAGGACACTACACAATGATAAAAGGTTTGATCCATCAACAAGAGGTATCCATCCTAAACATATATACACCCAACATAGGAGCACCAGAATTTATAAAGCAACTTACGGATAGGCTCAGCAAGATGGTGACAGGACAAGTCAAACTGTGACGATCTCCACAAAAGGTGGCTCCTGAAGGCAGTCCCATGTGCCCCCACAGCCACCAGCTACATGGGGGATGGCTGATATAGCTACTCTCACACAGCAAACTGCCTCCATCACACTACGGCCTCCGCAAGGGATTACTGCTGTGGTTGCTATCAGATGCTGAACAGCTGCTGATGCTGCGGCTCTTGGCTCTGGCCCCAGGGAATTCCCGGCTACCTCCTCCACCCAAAGCCACCCATGGCAAAACAAACTGCAGCGCCAAGCTATTTCGCTGGTTCACAGTGCCTGATGCCAGACACACAACATCATCGCCTGTAATAGATGATCAACTGGGGCCCCAGAGGAGTGGAGAGAGAGGATTAGCAAAAGAGGAGCCACCCACCACAGCCATTTTCCAGGCAGAGATTCGCATTGCCCCACCCATCTCCACACAGCCTCCACCTTGTTTTCTAAGGTAACCCCACCAAACAGGAGACAGAAGTCCCTTCCCTAGGCTGAATCAGACACAGACAACTCAGTTCTGTGTGGAAGACCTGTCAGGCAGCAAGCCAAGGGAACTGACCCAAGCTATGAGTAACACTATCTGCCTGCAATGAAAGCAAAGGGGAGGGGCTAGAGAACAGAGCTGAAGAGACTTTAGACACTCAGGAAAGACCCCAGAGCTAGTCTGGTTTCTTACTTTGATTTTTTATTTTATTGTTTTGAATGTTTGTTTTGTTCACTTTTGTTTGCTTTTTGATTTAGACTACCTGTTTGTGTTGGGGAAGAACACATCAAAAGGCACGATTTTATTGGACTGTCTTTGTGTGATTACTGGTATGCGTTAGGGAATTTTGTTTGTTTGTTTTGTACTCTTTTCTGGCCTTGTGTCTCTTTTTATTCATTAGTTGGTATGTATGTGTGTTTTCCCTCTTACTCTTTTCTCTCTCTAACTTCCTCTTGACCCTACATTCTCCCATTACATTCCTCTTTCTTACCTCCTTTTGTTCCAGGGAGTAAACCTAAATCCACTTGCATGGACAGATTGTAAGGAAGTGGGAAGTGAGTTTCAGGGTGCCCATACACCTGTTGGTAGATACTGGGATCTGAAGATAGATTCTAAATCACAGCTTCCCCCTCAATTAAATCTCAAAACTGCAAAAAGTACAGTCACCAACCCACAGTCCAGCCTCAAAAGTGAACAAAGCCAGAGGATCCTCATAAGGAAGAACAGGAGATTGAACAAAAAGAAATAAAAGCAACCCTGCCTTCTCTGAAAAATTAAAGAAGAGGAGAGAAACGGGGAGAGAAAAATCTACACAAATGAAGAAAAACCAAAAGAAGAATATGAGTCTCTCACAGACCCCTGGGAGGTCAGACATTGAGAAAATAGACTTTGGAATGCAAACAATGAAGAGCCCCCCAGAATGACTGGTCTCAAACCACAAACCCAGATATCAAAACATTAATAGAGAGATTAACAAGAATTGAGGAGAAACAAGAGGAAAAAAGGAAGGAGTTGATAACCGAAATAATGGTAGTAAAGAATACTGTGAATGAAATAAATAACAAACTGAAAAGCATGGAAAGCAGAATTAGCCAAGCAGAAGAAAGAATCTCAGAGTTTGAGGACCAAAATATAGAACTAACCCAAACTGTCAAAAACATAGAAATGAAACTTTAAAAGACAGAACAAAACCTTCAACAGATGAGCGATTACTTCAAGAGACCAAACCTAAGAGTAATTGGACTTCCTGAGGCAGAAAGAGAGACAGAGACCACCCTGGAACAAACATTCCATGAAATTATTCAAGAAAACTTCCCTCATCTCATCAGTGATGCGAAAATTCAAAAAACAAGAGATTCAGAGAACCCCTGCAAGACAATAAATGAGAATACCGACTCCCAGACACAATAGTTTGCCTAAACAAAGTAGGTATAAAAGAAAAAATCTTAACGCCAGCAAGAGAAAAAGGACAGGTTACTGACCATGGAAGACCAAGTAGAATAGCAGCAGATTTATTATCTACAGAAACACTACAGGCTAGGAGAGCTTGAAGCCCTATCTTCAAAGTTCTAAAAGATAAACAGTTTCAACCAAGAATAACCTACCCAGCCAAGCTAAGCTCATCAGTGAGGGAGAATTAAAATCTTTCCCAGATATCCAATCCCTAAGAACTCACGCTGTCACCAGACCACCTCTACAAGAAACACTTAAGAAAGTGTTAACACAGAAGAAAAGGAAAAAGAACAACAACGTTCTTCACAAGAGAACAGGAAAAATATTAAAAACATACATGAACCAACCCCCAAACCAAAAGAAAGACAGTAAACAAACAGGAACAACAACTCTATAAGAACATAATGATAGGGATCAACTCACATTTCCATAATTGACCTGAATGTAAATGGACTAAACGCACCACTGAAAAGACATAGAATGGCAAAATGGATAAAATATCACCAGGTAGCAATATATTGCCTCCAAGAGACTCATCTCACTAGAAAGGACACTCTCAGACTCAAAGTAAGGGGATGGGAAGCAAAATTTCAGGCAAATAGAACACAAAAGAAAGGAAGAGTCATGATCTTAATCTCAGACAAAATATCCTTTAAGCTATCAAAACTTTTAAAAAGATACAGAGGGCCACTACAAAATGAAAAAAGTTCCAATCCACCAAGAAATACCCATCCTAAACCTATGTGCACCCAACATAGGAGCACTGACTTTCATAAACCAGCTTCTAGGTAAACTCAAAAAGAATATTGACTCTAACACTATCATAGCTGGGGACTTTAATACCCCACTCACAACCCTAGACAGATCATCAGGACAAAAAATCAGCAACAAGATCTGGAACCTCAATGTGACTCTTAACCAAATGGACTTAATTGACACCTACAGAACACTCCACCAACGACCACAGAATATACATTCTACTCATCACCGCATGGAACGTACACTAAAATTGTCCACATCCTTGGCTATAAATCAAGCATAAACAAATTTCAAAAGATTGAAATGTTGCCATGCACCTTCTCAGACCACAGTGAAATAAAAATAAACATCGATACCAACAAGGCTCCCCCCAAACTCACAAAGACATGGACACTAAAAAGTATGATGCTAAACAACTCCTGGGTCAATGATGAAATCAAAACAGAGATTAAAAGATACCTGGAAACAAATTAAAATGAAGAAACATCTTACCAAAATCTCTGGGATACCATGAAGGCTGTAGTAAGAGGGGAATTCATATCTCTACAAATACTCATGAAGAAAATGGAAGGATCACAAATTAACAGCCTAACAAGTCGCCTAAGGAAACTGGAAAAGCAAGGCCATCAAAACCCTAACTTCAGCAGAAGAATCCAGATCACCAAAATAAAACCCCAAATCTGGGACATAGAAGACAAAAAGATAATACAAAAAAACAATGAAACAAACAGCTGGTTCTTTAAAAGGATAAACAAGATCGATGGTCCCCTAGCTAGACTGACCAAGAAAAAGGGAGAAAAAGCCAAAATAAAAGAAATCAGAAACACAAAAGATGAAGTCACATCTGACCCTGAAGAAATACAAAACATCATTAGAGACTACTATGTACACTTGTATGGAAACATACTATGTACACTTGTTTGAAAACCTTAGGTAAATGGAGGACATTCTGACATCACACAACCTGCGTAGGTTGAAACAAGAAGAAATCAAGAACTTAAGTAGACCAATAGCAATCAAGGAAATTGACTATGTCATAAGAAAACTACCTACAAAAAAAGCGCTAGACCAGAGGGCTTTCCAGCAGAATTCTATAAGACATATAAGGAGGAACTGATACCAATCCTACTGAAAGTATTCCAGGTGATTGAGAAAGATGGGATTGAGAAAGTACTCTTCCAAAATCATTTTATGAAGCTAATATCACATTGATAACCAAACCAGGTAAAGACCCAACAAAGAATGAGAACTACAGGCCAATAGCTTTGATAAACATAGATGCTAAAATTCTCAACAAGATCCTAGCAAACTGGATTCAACAACACATCTCAAAAATCATCCATCATGACCAAGTAGGCTTCATCTCCGGGATGCAAGGCTGGTTCAACATTCATAAGACCATAAATGTAATTAAATACATCAGCACACCTAAAAACGAAAACCACATGATTATATCATTAGATGCAGAAAAAGCTTTTGATAAAATCCAGCACCCCTTCTTGATAAAAATCCTCATACATCAAGGCATATGTGGAACATACCTCAACATAGTAAAAGCCATCTGTGAGAAACCCACAGCCAGCATACTCCTAAACAGACAAAAATTGGAACCATTTCCCCTGAAAACTGGAACAAGACAAGGATGCCCACTCTCACCCCTCATGTTCAATATAGTGTTGGAAGTCCAGGCTAGAGCAATCAGAAAAGAGAAGGTGATCAGGGGGTA
Organism: Cephalopachus bancanus; assembly: GCA_027257055.1. Classification (NCBI taxonomy): domain Eukaryota; kingdom Metazoa; phylum Chordata; class Mammalia; order Primates; family Tarsiidae; genus Cephalopachus; species Cephalopachus bancanus. Next base: position 30,701 of record JAPVLO010001584.1, on the reverse strand, counting down.
TCCAAATAGTAAAAGAAACAGTCAAGTTATCTCTCTTTGCAGACGACATGATTGTATACCTTGAAAACACAAGAGAATCTGTCAAAAACCTCCTTGCACTGATAAAGGACTTTGGCAAAGTCTCAGGGTACAAAATAAATGTGCAAAAGTCAGTCGCATTCCTATACACCAACAATTGGGAAACAGAAACTCAAATAAAAAGCACAATCACATTCACAATAGCCACACAAAAAAGTGAAACACATTGGCATCTTCCTAACCAGAGATGTGAGAGACCTTTACAATAAAAACTAAAAAACACTGCTTAAAAAAATCAAAGATGACACAAACAAATGGAAAAATATCCAGTGTTCATAGATTGGAAGAATCAACATTGTCAAGATGTTCATCTTACCTAAGGCAATCTACAGATTTAATGCAATACCCATCAAATTACCAGCAACATTCTTCTCAGATCTAGAAAAAACAACACAGGAATTCATATGGAAACACAAACAACCAAGAATAGCCAGAATAATCCTCAGCAAAGAAAAAAGAAAGCAGGAGATATGACACTACCAGACTTTAAACTTTACTATAAAGCTACAATAACCAAAACAGCCTGGTATTGGCACAAGAACAGGCATATAGACCAATGGAATAGAATTGAGATCCCAGAAGCAAAACCTCAATTTCTCAACCAACTCATCTTCAACTAAACCTCCACCACCCACCACTGGGGAGAGGAGAACCTATTCAGTAAATGGTGCTGGGAAAACTATCCCCATACACAAAAATTAACTCTAAATGGATCAGAGACCTAAATGTAAAACCTCAAGCCATAAGAACTTTAGAAAATGCAGGACACACCTTTATTGAATTTGGAACTGGCATCCAATTTCTGAGCAAAACCCGAAATTCACAGACCATAAGAGATAAGATAGACAAGTGGGACCTCATTAAACTGACAAGTTTCTACAAAGCCAAAGAAACCATCAAGAGAGCAGGGAGACAGCCCACAGCCTGGGTAAAAGTATTTGCCAACTCCATGTCTGACAAAGGCCTAACATCAAGGATCCACAAGGAACTCAAAAGTGCTGAAAACAAACAAACAAACAACCCCATTACAAAGTGGGCAAAAGATATGAACTGACACTTCTCAAAAGAAAACATACAAGTGGCTAACAGATACATGAAGAAATGTTCAACCTCACTAGTCATCAAGGAGATGCAAATTAAAACTACACTGAGATACCACCTAACTCCACTCAGAATGGCCATCATCAATAACTCAAAAAATAACAGATGCTGGAGAGGATGTGGTGAAAAGGGAACACTTCTAAAGTGTTGCTAGGAGTGTAACTAGTACAGCTTCTGTGGAAATCAGTGTGGTGATTCCTAAAAGTTCTAAAAATCAACCTTCCATATGACCCCACAATTCCCCTACTAGGAATATACCCCGAAGAACTCAAATCACTCTATAAAAAAGATACCTGCACACATATGTTTATCACAGCATTGCTCACAATAGCAAGATCATGGAACCAACCATGCTGTACACCAAAAGAGGACTGAATTTTTAAAATGTGGTACATATGCAGAGTGGAATATTATGCAGCCATAAAAAAGACCAAAATCATGAATTTCCCAGCAACTGGGATGGAATTAGAGTTTTGAGTGATCTTTCACAGAAACAAAAATCTGAGTATCACATGTTCTTACTCATAAGTGGACCTTGAACAACTCCCTTAATACTATAACAAAAAGATTGATAGTGGTGAGAAACAATGAGGGGGGCAAGGAGGGGCAGGGAGGTGGGATTAATGGTAGTCAATATCTGTCGGGGAAAGGGGGGCACACCTCATCAATAAAGGTACCTGCACAATGAATATTTGTATACCTAACTCTAAACTGTACCCCACAATTTATATATATATATATATATATATATATATATAAAATAAAGCAACTACTAAGTAAACTAACAAAGGATATTGACTCTAACAATATTATAGCAGGGGACTTGAATATCCCACTAACAGCCCTAGATAGCTCATCGAGGCAAAAAATCAATGAGGAGATCCAAAACCTAAACTTGACACTCGACCTAAAGACTTAATAGATACCTACAGATTATTCCACCCAACAACTACAGAGTATACATTCTACTCACCATCACATGGTGTGTACTCCAAGATCAATCACATCCTTGGCCATAAATAAAGCATAAACAGATTCCATAAGATTGAAATCTTGCTATGCACATTCTCAGACCACAGTGGAATACAAATAAATATCAACACCAACAATATTTCCCCAAAGCCCACAAAGACTACTGGGTCAACACTGAAATCAAAGAAGAAATGAAAAGATTCATGGAAACAAATGAAAATGAAGAAACATCTTACCAAAACCTCTGGGATACCATGAAAACAGTTCTAAGAGGGGAATTTCTATCTCTACGAGCACACATCAAGAAAACGGAAAGATCACAAGTGGAGAGCCTAACAAATCACCTAAGTGAGCTGCAAAGAGAAGACCACCAAAACCCCAACTCTAGAAGAAGAATCCAAATCACCAAAATAAGAGACCAAATACGGAACACAGAGACAAAAATATCATAGAAAACATCAGTAAAACAAAAGGCTGATTCTTTGAGAGAATTAACAAGATTGATGGACCCTTCTCCAGAATGACCAAGAAAAAGAGAGAGAAAACCCAAATAAACACAAAAGATCAAATCACAACTGACTGAAGAAGTATAAAAGATTATCAGAGATTACTCTGTACACCTATATGGAAACAAACTTGATAACTTAAATGAAATGGATGACTTTCTGACACCACACAACCTTCCCAGGTTGAAACAAGAAGACACTGAGACACTAAATAGACCAATAACAACCCAGGAAATTGACTCTGTCATACAAAGACTACCTACAAAAAAACCCAGGACCAGATGGCTTTCCAGCAAAATTCTACAAAACGTACATGGAGGAGCTGATACCAATCCTTTTGAAAGTATTCAGGCAATTAAGAAGGATGGAATTCTCCCCAAACCATTTTAGGAAGCTAACATCACACTGATACCCAAACCGGGTAAAGATCCAACAAAGAAACAGAACTACAGGCCAATATCCCTTATGAACATAGATGAAAAAATCCTCAACAAGATTCTCGCAAATCGGATCCAAAAACACATCTCAAAAATCATCTACCATGACCAAGTAGGCTTCATCCTAAGATGCAGGGCTGGTTCAACATTCACAAGACCATAAATGTAATTAAATATATCAACAGATGTAAAAACAAGAACCAGTGTGTATATATAAGGACAAATATATGGACTTTGCAGCAAATTGGATAGACTTGGAGTCTATCATACTCAGTGATTTATCATATAAACAAAGAGCTGAGTTCCATATGTTCTCACTCATAAGGTGAACTTGAACAATTATAATGCTATAAGAAAGTGATTGGCAGTAGTGGAAAACTGTCAGGGGAGGGAGGGTGGGACTGGGTATTGAGGGAAACTGCTAGGGGAAGGAGGGACATATCTCATCAAAAAGGGTAGCTGCATGATCAATGTTTGTATACCTAACCCTGAATTGTACCCCACATCTTTATAATAAATAAATAAAGTATTTTTAAAAAAAGAAAAAGAAAACAAGAACGACATGATTATCTCACTAGATGCAGAAAAAGTTGATAAGATCCAGCATCCTCTTTGATAAAAAACCCTCAAACACACGTAGGTAGAGAAGGAACATACCTCAAAATAGTAAGTGCCATCTATGATAAACCCTCAGCTAACATTGCTAAATGGACAGAAACTGCAAACATTTCCCTTGAAAACTGGAACAAGTCAATGTTGCCCACTCTCTCCCCTCTTGTTCAACATTATGTTGGAAGTCCTAACTCGGTCAATTAGACAAGAGAAGGAAATCAGGGGTATCCAAATAGGAAAAGAGGAAGTCAAGTTGTCCCTCTTTGTTGATGATATGATCCTATACCTTGAAAACCCAAGAGAATATGTCAAAAACCTGCTGGCACTGATAAAAGATTTTGACAAAGTCTTGATGTACAAAATAAATGTGCAAAAGGCAGTTGCATTCCTATACACAAGCAGGCAGAGATCCAAATTAAAAGCACAATCCCATTCACAATAAAAGTACAATAGCCACAAAAAATGAAATACCTCGACATCGTCCACACCAAAGAAGTGAAAGATCTTTACAATGAGAACTACAAAACACTGCTCAAAGAAATCCAAGAAGACACAAACAAGTGGAAAAATATTCCATGCTCATGGATAGGAAGAATCAACATTATTAAGATGTTCATCCTACCAAAGGCTATCGACAGATTCAACACAATACGCATTAAGTTACCATTATTCTTCTCAGACCTGGGAAATGACAATACAGAAATTCATATGGAAACATAAATGACCATGAACAGCCTTAGCAAAAGAAACAAGGCAGGAGGTATCACACTTCCAGACTTCAAACTTTACTACAGTAATCAAAACAGCCTGGTATTGGTACAAGAACAGGCATATAGACCAATGGAACAGGATAGAGATTCCAGAAGCAAAGCCTCAATTTCTCAACCAACTCATCTTGACAAAGCCTCCAACAACAACCACTGGGGAGAGCAGAACCTATTCAGTAAATGACGCTGGGAAAACTGGCTGAGCACATGTAGAAGATCACATGCAGAAACAGGACCCCTACCTATCAACATACACAGAAATTAACTCCAAATGAATCAAAGACCTAAATGTAAAACATCACACTCTAAGAATCTTAGAAAACACAGAAGACACCATTATGGAAATTGGAACTGGGAACCAATTCCTATTCAGAACCCTACATGCCCATACCTCAAGAAATAAGATAGAGAAGTGGGAACTCATCAAACTAACGAGCTTCTGCAAAGCAAAAGAAGCCATCAAGAGAGCAGGAAGACAGCCCACAAAATGGGAAAATATATTTGCCAACTGTATATCTGCCAAAGGACTAACATCTAGTTCTACAAGGAAATCAAACACACTGAAAGGAAAAAAAACAAACAACCCCACAAAAAGTGGGCAAAATTCATGAATAGACACTTCTCAAAAGAAGATATATGGGCAGCCAACAGAGACATGAGAAAGTGCTCAGCCACACTCATCATCAAAGAAATGCAAATCAAAACCATACTGAGATACCACCTGACCCCAGTAAGAATGACCATCATTAATAAACCAAACAACAAACCCCGATGCTGGTGAGGATGCAGAGAAAAAGGAATGCTTCTACACTACTGGTGGGAATGCAAACTAGTGCAACCTCTTTGGAAGACAGTTTGGCGATTTCTGAAAATGAAGTAGAAATTGACCTTCCAATAGCAAAAACATGAAACCAATCATGTCACCCATCGAAACTTGACTGGATTTTTTTAAATGTGATACATATACACAATGAAATATTATGCAGCTATAAATAAGAACAAACATATGAACTTTGCAGCAACTTAGATGGATTTAGAGTCCATAATAGTGAGCTGTCACAGAAACAAAGACCAGAGTACCATATGTTTTCACTCATAAGCGGATTTTGAACAATTATTATAATACTATAAGAAAGGGATTAGTAGTAGTGGGAAACTGTCAGGGAAGGGGGTTGGGATTGGCAGTTGAGGGAAACTGCTAGGGGAGGTAGGGGCATACCTTATCAACAAGGGTACCTGCATAATCAATGTTTGCATACCTAACCCTGAACCATACCCCACATCTTTATAATAATAATTTTTTAAAAGAATAAAAAAGAAAAAAAGAAAGCAGGAGTTGCAATCTTAATATTAGACAAAATACCCTTTAAGCTATCAAAAATTTTCAAAGATATAGAATGTGACTACATATTGATAAAAGGTTCAATTCATCAACAAGAACTATCCATCCTGGGCAACCTCCTTAGATCCCCTCCCACTGTGGGAGCTTTTCTGTCCTCTCAATAAATCTTGCTTTCTAAAAAAAAAAGAAAGATAGAAAGAAAGAAATATCCATCCTAAACATATATGCACCCAACATAGAAGCAACAACTATCATAAAGCAGCTTCAATGTAAACTAAAAAAAGAGATATTGACTCAAAACAATCATAGCTAGGGTCTTAAATATCCCACTAACAACCCTAGACAGATCATCAAGACAAAAAATCAACAAGGAGACCTGGAACCTAAACGTGATGCTTGACTAAATGGACTTAATTGATACCTACAGAATACTCCATTCAATAACCACAGAATATACATTCTACTCATCACCACATGGAATGCACTCTAAGATCAACCACATCCTCGGCCATAAATCAAGTATAAACAAATTTCATAAGATTGAAATACTGTCATGCACCTTCTCAGACCACAGTGGAATAAAAATAAATATCAGCACCAACAAAATTACCTCAAAACCCTCAAAGACATGGGCACTAAAGCACATGAAGCTGAAAAACTCCTTGGCCAACATGGAAATCAAAACAGAAATTAAACGATGTCTGGACACAAATAAAAATGAAACATCTTGCCAAAATCTCAGAATGCCATGAAAACAGTACTAAGAGGAAGGAAGATTCATATCTCTACGAACACACATGAACAAAATGGAGAGATCACAAGTCAACGGCCTAACAAATCACCAAAGAAGCAGGAAAAGCAAGACCACCAAAACCCTAACTTCAGCAAAAGAATCCAGATCACAAAATAACAGCTCAAATTAGGGACATAGAAGATAAAAATATAATACAAAAAATCAACAAAACAAAAGCTGGTTCTTTGAAAGGATAAACAAGATTGGTGGAACCCTTGCTAGGCTGACCAAGAAAAAGAGAGAAAACTCCCAAATAAACAGAATCAGAAATGCCAAAGTTCAAGTCAAAACTGACCCCAAAGAAATACAAAAGATTATCAGAGATTACTATGTACACTTGTATGGAAACAAACTTGAAAACCTAAATGAAATGGAAAAGTTTCTAACATCACACAACCTCCCCAGATTAAAGCAAGAAGAAGTTGAGACCCTAATTAGACTCACAACAACCCAGGAAATTGACTCCATCATAAGAAAACTACCTACAAAAAATAGTCCTGGACCAGACGGCTTTCCAACAGAATTTTACAAAACATACAAGGCAGAGCTGGTACCAATTCTATTGAAAGTATTCCAGGCAATTGAGAAAGATAGAGCTCTCCCCAAATCATTTTATGAAGCTAACATCACACTGATACCCAAACCAGGTAAAGATCCAACAAAGAAAGAGAACTACAGGTCAATATCCTTGATGAACATAGATGCTAAAATTCTCAACAAGATCCTAGCAAACCAGATTCAACAACACATCTCAAAAATCATCCATCACGACCAAGTAGGCTTCATTCCTGGAATGCAGGGCTGGTTCAACATCTGCAAGACGTTTTTATGTAATTAAATACATCATCAGATGTAAAAACATAAGCTACATAATAATATCATTAGACACAGAAAAGGCTTTCCATAAAATCCAGCACTCCTTTTGATAAAAACCCTCGAACATCTAAGCATAGATGGAACATACCTCAAAATAAGAGCCATCTATGAGAAACCCACAGCAAACATACTGCTAAACAGACAGAAACTGAAACCATTTTCCCTGAAAATCAGGACAAGACAAGGATGCCCACTCTCACCGCTCCTGTTTGACATGGTATTGGAAGTCCTAGGTAGAGCAATCAGACAAGAGGAGGAAATCAGGAGTATCCAAATAGGAAAAGAGGAAGTAAAGTTATCCCTCTTTGCAAATGACATGATTCTATACCTTGAAAACCCAAGAGAATCTGTCAAAAACCTCTTTCCACTGATAAAGGACTTTGGCAAAGTCTCCGGACATAAAATAAATGTGTAAAAGTCAGTCACATTCCTATAGACCAACAATAAGCAAACAGAGACCCAAATAAAAAGCACAATCCCATTCGCAATAACCAGAAAAAAAATCAAATACCCTGGCATCTTCCTAACCAGAGACGTGAAAGACCTCTACAATGAAAACTATAAAAACATTGCTCAAAGATGACACAAACAAATGGAAAAATATTCCATGGTCATGGATTGGAAAAATCAACATTGCTAAGATGTCCATCCTACCAAAGGCAATCTACAGATTCAATGCAATACCCATTAAATTACCAGCAGCATTCTTCTCAGACCTGGAAATGACAATACAGGAATTAATATGGAAACATAAATGACCACGAATAGCCACAACAATCTTCGGCAAAAAAACAAACAACAACAACAACAACAACAAAAACGGGTGGGGGGTATCACATTGCCAGACTTTAAACTTTACTATAAGGCTACAATAATTGAAACAACCTGGTTTGGTAAAACGGGTGCATGGAACTGAAGAGCGATTCTGGAAGCAAAACCTAAATTTCTCAACCAATTCATCTTCAACAAAGTTTCCACCATCAATCACTGGAGAGAAGAGAACCTATTCAGTAAATGATGCTGGGAAAACTGGCTGACCACATTCAGAAGATTAAAACAAGACCCCTACCTATCATTATACACAAAAAATCGACACTAAATGGATCAAAGACCTAAACGTAAAACTTCAAACTATAAGAACCTTAGAAAATGCAGGAGGCACCCTTATGGAAATTGGAACTGACAAACAATTCCTGATAAAAACCCCAAATACTCATGCCATGAGAGATAAAATAGACAAGTGGGCCCTCATCAAACTGACAAGCTTCTGCAAAGCAAAAGAAACCATCAAGAGAGTGGAGGGATGCCCACAGACTGGGAAAAAATATTGCCAACTCTATATCTGACAAAGGCCTAATATCTAGGATCTACAAGGAACTCAAACATGCTGAAAGGGAAAAAGCAAATGGCCCTATTAAAAAGTGGGCACCTGATCTCAAATCAGGTGAAGTGGGGACCAAAGGGAGCCCCAAACTTTACCTGTATGGTGACCTAATTCTAAATGTACTCCACATCTTTAAAATAAAAAAAGAAAAAGTGGGCAAAAGATATGAATAGACACTTCTCAAAAGAAGACATACGAGCAGCCAATGGATACATGAAAAAATGCTCATCCTCACTAGTCATCAAAGAAATGAAAATTAAACCCACGGAGAGATACCACCTAACTCCAGTCAGGATGGCTATCATCAATAACTCAAAAAAAAAATACTGTGAAGGATTCAGGGAATAGGGAATGCTTCTACACTGTTGGTAGGAGTGTAAATTAGTACAACCTCTATGGAAAACAGTGTGGCAATTCCTAAAAGATCTAAAAATTACCTTCCATATGACCTAGCAATCCCTCTTCTGGGAACTCAAATCACTCTATGAAAAAGATACCTGCACATCCATTTTTATTTCAGCATTATTCACAATAGCAAAAACATGGAACCAACCATACTGCCCAACAAATGAGGACTGGGTTTTTAAATTGTAATACATATACTCAAAGAATATTATTCAGCCATAAAAAAGGGCAAAATTATGAACTTGCAGCAACTTGGATGGATTTAGAGTCTATCATACTCAGTAATCTATCATAGAAACAAAGAACAGAGTACCATATGTTCTCACTCATAAGCAGATCTTGAACAATTATCATAATACTGTAAGAAAAGGATTGGCAGTAGTGGAAAACTGCTAGGGAGGGGGCATGGGATTGGCAGTTGAGGGAAACTGCCAAGGGATGGAGGGGCACACCTCATCAACAAGGGTATCTGCATAATGAACATTTGTATACCTAACCCTGAATTGTACCCCACATTTTTAAATAAATAAATAAATATGATTTAAATAAATAAATAAATGTTTGGTAAAAATTAGTGGTGAAACCATCTGGTCCTGGAGTTTTTTGTTTGTTTGTTGGGAGACTTTATTACTGATTCAGTCTTTTAACTTGTTACTAGTCTGTTCTCATTTTCTATTTATTTTTGTCCAATCTTTGTAGATTGTGTCCAGGAGTTTATCCATTTCTTGTAGGTTTTCAAATGTATTGGTATGTAGTTGTTCATAATAATCTGTTATAATTATTTGTATTTCTCTGGTTTCTGTCATGACATCTTTTTCACTTCTGTCTTCTCTTCAGTATTCTTAGTTGATCTAGCTAATAACTTGTCAATTTTGCTTATCTTTTCAAAAATCATATTTTTGTTGCTTTTTTGTTTCAGTTTTCCTCTGATCTTTATTATTTCTTTGTACTAATGTTGGTTTTTGTTTGATCTTGCTTTTCTAGCATCTTGAGATGTACTGTTATGTTTTTTATTTGAAGTCTTTTTATTTTTATGATGTAAGTACTTATTGCTATAAACTTTCCTCTTAATACTACTTCTGCACGCTGTGTACTAGGTCGACTATCAGGGAAGAGAGGGATTGCTAAAAACCCAAACTTCACCTGCATGCAACTTACTTATGTAGTAAATCCTCACTTGTACTCCACAACTCTAAAATTAAAATTTTTTTAAAAATACTACTTTTGCTGTGTCTTATAGATTTTGGTATGTTGTGTTTCTATTTTAATTTGTTTTAAGGAATTTTTTAATTTTATTCTTAACTTTTTCACCCATTAGTTGTTCAGGAGCATGTTGTTTAAACTTTATGCATTTGAGCTGGTCTCGGTGGCTCAGCCTGTAATCCCATGCCTTGGGAGGCTGAGGTGAGTGGATTGCCTGAGCCCATGGGTTTGAGACCTGCCTGGGCAACTTGGCAAGACCTCATCTCTACAATAAATCAAAAACTTAGCCAGGTGTGGTAGCACGCACCTGTAGTTCCAGCTACTTGGAAGGCTGAGGCAGAAGGATCACCAGAGCCCAGCATGTTGAGGCTGCGGTGGCCAGGAGCGGCCACTGCACTCCAGTCTGGGCGACAGAGCGAGACTCCAACTCAAAAAAAAAACTTTATGCATTTGTATAGTTGTTTATGTTTCTGTTGTTATTGATTTCTAGTTTTCCTCCATTGTATTCAGATAAGGTAATATGATTTTGACTGTTTTAGAGACTTGTCTCAAACATATCCTAACATATGCTCAATCCTTAAGAATGTTCCATGTGTTGAGGAAAAAATTGTGTATTCTGCAGGTGTTGGATGAAATGTTCTGTAAATGTCTGTTAGGTGCACTTAGTCTATGGTGCAGTTTAAACCTGATGTTTCCTTAATTTTCTATCAAGATGATCTGTATAGTGTGGATTGTGTGATGTTAAAGTCCCAACTATTGTATTTGGGTCTATCTCTCCCTTTGTCTCTAATAATATTTGCCTTATATACCTGGGTGTTCTGGTTTTGGTGGCATACATATTTACATTTGTTATATTCTCTTGCTGAATATCCCTTTGTGATTATATAATGTCCTTCTTTGCCTTTTTGTATAGCTTTTGATTTAAAGCCTTTTGTCTACGTGTAGCTACTCTTTGCTTGCTTTTTGTTTCCATTTGCATGAAATATATCTTTCCATATTCCCACTTTCAGTTAATATGTGTCTTTACAGTTGATATGAGTTTCTTGTAAGCAGTATATAATTGGATCTCCTTTATTTATCCATTCAGCCAGTCTATATCTTTTAAGTGTGGAGTTTAACCAATTTACATTTCAAGTTATAATGTATAGATGAGAATTTGTTCCTGTTATTTTGATTATTTTCTGGCTGTTTTATACATCCAATGTCCTTTACTTCTCTTATTGTTTATTTTTATAATTAAGGAGTTTCTGTAGTGACAAGATTTTATTTATTTATTTTTCTTCTTTGTGTACCAGCTGTACTGGTGAGTTTTATAGTTTGGTTTGTATTCATGAATGTGGATATTGTCTTTTCACTTCCAGATGTAAGATTTCCTTGAATATTTCTTGTAAGGCCAGTCTGCTGGCATTGAATTCCTTTCGTTTTGGCTTGCCTATATGAGATTTCATTTCTTGTTCATTTTTGAAAGCTATGTTTGCTGGGTATAATATTCTTGGCTGGAAGTTTTTTGTTTTCTTTCAGTATTTTGGATATATTGACCCATCTTCTTATGGCTCATAAGGTTCCTGTGGATACATCTGGTGTTAGTCTAATAGGGATTTCTTTATATGTGAAATGATAGTTTTCTCTTGCTGTTTTAAGAATTCTCTCTCTGTCTTTGACTTTTTTTACTTTATTTTATTATAAAGATGTGAGGTACAATTCAGGATTAGGTACATAAGTAAGCTACATGCAGGTGAAGTTATAATGTGCCTCGAATAGGACCTGTTTCTGTTTAATATATTTGAGGTTTCATGAGCTTCCTGTATCTGGATGTCCATCTCTCTCTTCCAAGACTTTTGAGGTTTTCAACTACTATTTCATTAAATATGTTTTCTACATTTTTCCCTCTTTTTGCTTCTGAAATACCCATAAAGAAAATATTTGTTCGCTTAATGATGCCCCCATAAATGCTATAGGCTTTCTTCATTTTTAAAAATTATTTTCTTCTTGTCTGCCTATATTATTTCAAAAAACCCATTTTCAAATACAGAAACTCTTTTTCCTGCTTGGTATAGTCTGTTATTGAAGCTCTCAATTGTATTTTTTATTTCATTTATTGAATTCTTCAGTTGTAGCATTTTTGTTTGGTTCCATTTTATGATAGCTATCTCGTTGTTGAGTTTCTCATTCAAATCATGAATTGTTGTTTTCTGATTTCATAAAACTGTCCATCTGTATTTTCTTGTATCTCATGGGTTTCCTTAAGATTATTGAATTAAATTATTTTTCTAACATTTCATATATTCACTTGTGGCTGAAGCCTGTTTGGAGAACTATTGTGTTCTTTTGAGGATGTCATGTTCCTTTTCTTTTTTTTTTTTGAGTTGGAATCTCACTCTGTCACCCAGACTGGAGTGCAGTGGTTGCTCCTGGCCACCGCAGCCTCGACCTGCTGGGCTCCAGCAATCCTTCCGCCTCAGCCTTCTAAGTAGCAGGAACTACAGGCACGCGCTACCACACCCGGCTAATTTTTTTGATTTATTGTAGAGATGAGGTCTCGCCTGCCCAGGCGGGTCTCGAACCCGCAGGCTCAGGCAATCCACTCACCTCAACCTCCCAAAGGCGTGGGATTACAGGCTGAGCCACCAAGCCCAGCTCCTTTTCTTTTTTAGGTTTGATGTGTCCCCATGTTAGCTTCTACACATCTTGTTGAACAGTCATCTCTTCCAATTTTACCAGTGCTATGATCTCAAATTTCTCAGTCTCTAAAATGGTGAGAAATAAATTTCTGTTGTTTGTAAGCGCTCAGATTATATTTTGTTACAACAACCTGAACAGACTAGAACAACTCTTGAAAGACACAAAAGTCAAACTGAACTAGTAAATGAAAACTCATTTTAGGATAGGGTGACTAAACATAATAAAGATGCAAATCCACCTTCCTTCAAGTTAATGTATATAACTTAGGTATTTCCAATGGAAATACCAAAAAGTTTTTATAGAGCTAGATAAACTGATATTATAGTCCATAAAGAGAAATAAAGTCAAGAAGAGCTAGGAAAACATTGAAAAAAGCTACAAATTCTATGATATTTTAAAATACTATAAAGTCTCTAAAAATTGAAATCATATGCTACATTAGTAGACAAAACAAATAAAGAAGAAAGCTCAGAAAAAGACTCAAGTACTTACAGAAACTTAATATATGATAAAAATAACATCTCAAATCATTGCAGCAAAAAAAATTTTTTAGCACATGATGCTCAAATTGAATAATCATTTGGGGAAATAGGAACAAAATTAGATCTATACCTCACACCATACAGAGCACAAAACTTCAGATGAATCAGGGGTCTAAGTCTAAAAACTGAAACCTTATATCAGTCTTCTAGGACTTCCATAACAAAATACTACAGACTGAATAACTTAAACAACAGAAATTTATTTTTCACAGTTCTGGTAGACTTCATTCTCAGGCCTCTTCTCTTGGCTTGTAGACAGCTGTCATCTAACTGTACAGAGTGCTACAATGTTACAGCAGCTACATGACTTCTTTGTGCATGTATTGAGGACAGACAGAGAGGGACCTCTCTTGTATCTCTTCTTATAAGGACAATAATCCCATTGGATCATAGTCCCATCCTTGTGACCTCACTTAACTTTAATTACTTCCTTAGAGACTTCATCTCCAAATACAGCCACATAGTGGGTTAGGATTTCAACATATGAATTGGGAGAGGAGGGACACAAACAATTTGCATTTGACTTAAGCTTCCTTGAAATTAAGTTCAGATTATGTATTTTTGGCAAGAATATCACAGAAGGAGTGTGTCCTTCTCAATGCTTCATATTTGGAGACATATGATCTCTATTTGTTCCATTATTGGTGATGTTAACTTTGATCACTTTGTTAAGGTGGTGTCTGACAGGTTTCTTTACTCTACAATTCTTACCTTTGTAATTAATAAGAATCTATGCAGAGTTACTTTAAGACTGTGTAAATATCCTATTTCTCATCAAATTTTCACCTACAAATGTTAGCATCTATTGATGATCCATGCCTGTTATAATTTCAGTCATGTATCACTTAATGTTCTGAAGAATATGTCTTTAGACAATTTTGTCATTGTGCAAACATCATAGAGGGTAATTACACAAAGCTAGATGGTATAAGCTACTGTGCATCTAAGTTATAGCCTATTGCTTCTAAGCTACAAACCTACACAGCATACTAGTGTACTGAATTCTGTAGGTAATTGTAACAATGGTAAATAGCTGTGTGTCTAAGCATATATAAACATAGAAATGGTAATGCAGAGTGCTACAGTGTTACAGCAGCTACAACATCACTAGATAATTATTACAATCTTATGGGGTCACTGTCATATATGCAGTCTGTTATTGATTGAAACGCTATTGTGTGAGGCATGACTATATTATTATTGTGGTTGTCAAATGGTAATTTTCTTATTTAATCATTATTCAGCATTTATCAGTTAAATTTTTACTATAAGAAAGAACCGGGACAGGCTTGGTGGCTCAGCCTTCCTAATCCCAGCACTTAGGAAGACCCAGGCGAGTGGCTGGTCTGTGCCCACGGATTCAAGACCAGTCTAGGCAACTTGGTGAGACTTCGTCTCTACAATAAATAAAAAATAAGCCAGGCATGGTAGTGCTGTAGTTCTGGCTACTTGGAAGGCTGAGGCAGAAGGATCACCTGAACACAGTAGGTCGACGCTGGGGTGGCCGTGAGTGTGCCACTGCACTCCAGCCTAGGCAACAGAGTAAGACTTCAACTCAAAAAAAAGAAAGAAAGAAAAAGAAACAGCCTTCCCTTACCTTCCATTTATTTATTCATTCATTCATTCATTTTATCAGTATGGGTTCATGAATTTTAATTTTTTTTTTTTTTTTTATAATCAGTATTTTTTATTATCGTTTTGTAGGGTACAGTTAAGGGTTAGGTGTACAATTGCGTTTCATTCAGGCACCCTATTGATAAGAGGTGTTTTCCCAGTCCCAGATAGATATTAGCTACTGTTAATCCCATCCCCCCCCAAAATTTTCCCCAGTACCATCAGTCATTTTCTTATAGTATTACATTGGATGTTCAAGGTCCATTATATGAGTGAAAACATGTGATATTCTGATTTTTGTTTCTGTGAGAGGTCACTCAGTATTATAGACTCTAGTTCCATCCAGGTAGCTGCGAAATCCATGATTTTGTTCTTTTTCATGGCTGCGTAGTATTCCATCGTGTATATGTACCACTTTTTTTTAATCCAGTCCTCTTTTGATGGGCAGCATGGTTTTTTTCCAGGTTCTTGCTATTGTGAATAACGCTGCGATAAACATACGTGTACAGGTATCTTTTTTATAGAGTGATTTGTGTTCTTCAGGGTATATTCCCATAGGGGGATTGCAGAGTCATAAGGAAGGTCAATATTTAGAGCTTTCAGGAATCGCCACACTGCTTTCCACAGAGGTTGCACTAGCTTACACTCCCACCAACATGTAGAAGTGTTCCCTTTTACCACAGCCTCCCCAGCAGCTGTTATTTTTTGAGTTGTTGATAATTGCCATTCTGACTGGAGTTAGGTGATATCTCAGTGTGGTTTTGATTTGCATCTCCCTGATGTTTTAGTGAGGTTGAGCATTTCTTCATGTGTTTGTTGGCTGCTCGAATGTCTTCTTTTGTGAAGTGTCTGTTCATATCTTTTGCCCATTTTATAATGGGGTTGTTTGTTTTCTTCTTTTCAGTACGTTTCAGTTCCTTGTAGATCCAGGATGTTAAGCCTTTGTCAGACCTAGAGTTTGCAAATACTTTTTCCCAGTCTGTAGGCTGTCTCCCTACTCTCTTGATGGTTTCTTTGGCTTTGCAGAAGCTTGTCAGTTTAATAAGGTCCCATTTGTCTATCTTCTCTCTTAAGTCCTGTGGGTTTCGGGTTTTGTACGGGAATTGGATGCCCGTTCCGATTTCCATGAGAGTATTTCCTTCCTTTTCTAATGTTCTTATGGTTTGAGGTTTTACATTTAGGTCTCTGATCCTTTTGGAGTTAACCTTTGTGCAGGGGGATAGATAGGGGTCCTGTTTCAATCTTCTGCATGTGGTCAACCAGTTTTCCCAGCACCATTTACTGAATAGGTTCTCCTCACCCCATTGGTAGGTGGTGGGGGCTTTGTCGAAGATGAGTTGGTTGAGGAATTGAGGTTTTGCTTCTGGAATCTCAATTCTGTTCCATTGATCTATATGCCTGTTCTTGTACCAATACCAAGTGTTTTGATGATTGTAGCCTTATAGTAAAGTTTGAAGTCTGGTATTGTGATACCACCTGCTTTGTTTTTTTTGCTGAGGATTGTTCTGGCTATTTTTGGACGTTTGTGTTTCCATATGAATTCCTGTTTTTTTTTTTCTAGGTCAGAGAAGAATTTTATTGGTAATTTAATGGGTATTGCATTGAATTTGTAGATTGCCTTAGGTAAGATGGACATCTTCACAATGTTGATTCTTCCGACCCTTTGAGAATGGGATATTTTTCCACTTGTTCATGTCAGCTTTGATTTCTTTGAGCAGTGTTTTGTAATTTGCATTGTAAAGGTCTTTCACGTCTCTGGTTAGGAAGATGCCAAGGTATTTCATTTTTTTTTGGCTATTGTGAATGGAATTGTGTTTTTTATTTGGGTTTCTGTTTGTTTATTATTGGTGTAGAGAAATGCGATTGTCTTTTGTACATTTATTTTGTATCCTGAGACTTTGCCAAAGGCCTTTATCAATGTAAGGAGGCCTTTAACAGATTCTCTTGGGTTTTAAAGGGTACACCATCATATCATCTGCATAGAGAGATAACTTGACTTCCTTTTTTTCCTATTTGAATACCTCTGATTGCCTCGTCTTCTCTGATTGCTCTAGCCAGGACTTCCAATACTATTTTGAACAGGGGGGAGAGAGTGGGCATCCTTGTCTAGTTCCAGTTTTCGGGGGAAATTTGGGTTTCCCAATTTTTGTCCATTTAGGAGTATGCAGGCTGTAGGTTTCTCGTAGATGGCTTTTTTATTTTGAGGTATTTCCCCGTATGCCTAGATGTTCAAGGGTTTTTATCAAGAAGGGGTGCTGGATTTTATCAAAAGCTTTTTCTGCATCTAATGATATGATCATGGGGTTTTTGTTTTGACATCTGTTGATGTATTTAATTACATTTATGGTTTTACGAATGTTGAACCAGCCTTGCATGCCAGGAATGAAGCCTACTTGGTCATGGTGAATGATTGTTGAGATGTATTGTTGAATCCTGTTTGCTAGGATTTTGTTGAGAATTTTAGATCTATGTTCATCAAAGATTTTGGGCCCTGTAGTTCTCTTTCTTTGTTGGATCTTTACCTGGCTTGGGTATCAGTGTGATGTTGGCTTCATAAAATGTTTTGGGGGAGGGTTCCATCTTTTTCTATCGCCTGGAATACCTTCAGTAGGATTGGTATCAGCTCCTCCTTGAATGTCTTGTAGAATTCTGCTGGAAAGCCATCTGGACCAGGGCTTTTTTTTGTAGGAAGTTTTCTTATTACGTAGTCGATTTCCTTGATTGTAATTGGTCTATTTGGGACTCAATTTCTTCTTGTTCCAACCTAGGTAGATTGTGTGATGTCAGAAAGTCCTCCATTTCCTTGTGGTTTTCAAGTTTGTTTCCATACAAGTGTACATAGTAGTCTCTAATGATCTTTTGTATTTCTTCAGGGTCAGATGTGACTTCATCTTTTGTGTTTCTGATTATGCTTATTTGTTTTTTTTCTCGTTTTTTCTTGGTCAGTCTAGCTAGGGGACCATCGATTTGTTTATTCTTTCGAAGAACCAGCTTTTTGTTTCATTGATTTTTTCAATTATCTTTTTGTCTTCTATGTCCTGGATTTGGGCTTTTATTTTGGTGATTGGATTCTTCTGCTGAAATTAGGGTTTTTGTGGTCTTGCTTTTCCAGCTTCTTTAGGTGGCTTGTTAGATTGTGAATTTCTGTTCCTTCCATTTTCTTCATGTGTGTTTGTAGGGATATAAATTCCCCTCTTACTACAGCTTTCAGAGCATCCCAGAGATTTTTGGGAAGATGTTTCTTCATTTTCATTTGTTTCCAGGTATCTTTTGATCCCTTTTTGTTTTGTCATTGACCCAGGAGTTGTTTAGCATCATGCTGTTTAGTGTCCATGTCTTTGTGGGTTTTGGGGGGACTTTGTTGGTGTCAATATTTATTTTTTTTCCACTGTGGTCCGAGAAGGTGTTTGGTAGAATTTTGGTCCTTTTAAATTTGCTTATACTTGATTTATGGCCGAGTATGTGGTCAATCTTAGAATATGTTCCCTGTGGTGATGAGTAAAATGTGTATTCTTTTGGTCTTTGGATGGAGTGTTCTGTAAGTATCAATTAAGTCCATTTGGTCCCAAGGGCACATTGAGGTTCCGGATCTCCTTGCTGATTTTTTGTCCTGTTGATCTGTCTAGGGTTGTGAGTGGGGTATTTTAAAATCCCCCGTTATGATAGTGGTAGAGTCAATATCTTTTTTAGTTTTCCAAGAAGTTGCTTTAAGAAGGTTGGTGCACCTTTTGTTGGGTGCATATATGTTTAGGATAGATATTTCTTGTTGATGGATTGAACCTTTTTTTCATTATGTAGTGACCTTCTGTATCTTTTTTGATTTTTAATAGTTTGAAGGATATTTTGTCTGAAATTAAAATGGCTACTCCTCCTTTCTTTTGTATTCCGTTCGCCTGAAAGACTGTTTTCCCCTCCTCTTTCCTTGAGTCTGTGGGTGTCCTTTCTAGTGAGGTGAGTCTCTTGAAGGCAATAGATTGTTGCCTGATGATATTTTATCCATTTTGCCAATCTATGTCTTTTCAGTGGTGCATTTAGTCCCTTCACATTTAGGCTAATAATTGAAATGCAAGAGTTGATCCCCGTCATAAAGTTTTTACAGAGTTGTTACTGTTTATTTGTTGTCTTTCTTTGGGTTTTGGAGTTGGTTAAAGGGGTGTTTTTAATCTTTTGCCTGTACTCTTGTGAAGAATGCTGATGTTCTTTTTTTTTTTTCTTCTGTGTTCAGTACTTTCTTGAGTGTTTCTTGTAGCGGTGGTCTGGTGGCAGCGTAGGTTCTTAGGGGTTGGAAAGTCTGGAAAAGATTTTAATTCTCCCTCACTAATGAAGCTTAGTTTAGCTGGGTAGGTTATTCTTGGTTGAAATTGTTTCTCTTTTTGTACTTTGAAGATAGGGCTCCAGGCTCTCCTGGCCTGAAGGGTTTTCGTGGATAAATCTGCTGCTATTCGGATTGGTTTTCCCCGGTAGGTGGTCTGGCCTTTTTCTCTTGCTGCCTTTAGGATTTTTCCTTTCATAGCTACTTTGTTTAGTCGAATTATTATGTGTCTGGGAGTTGGTCTTCTCGTTTGTTGTCTTGCAGGGTTCTCTGAATCTCTTGTGTTTGAATTTTTTCATCTTTACTGAGATGAGGGAAGTTTTCTTGAATGATTTCATGAATGTTTGTTCCAGTGTGGCTT
Source organism: Cephalopachus bancanus (assembly GCA_027257055.1). Taxonomy (NCBI): domain Eukaryota; kingdom Metazoa; phylum Chordata; class Mammalia; order Primates; family Tarsiidae; genus Cephalopachus; species Cephalopachus bancanus. The sequence continues at coordinate 10,714 of JAPVLO010001584.1, read as the reverse complement.
CTGTTTCTCTTTCTGCCTCAGGAAGCCCCAAATTTTTCTCAGGTTTGGTCTCTTGAAGTGATCATTCATCTCTTGCAGGTTTTGTTCTGTCTTTTTGAGCTTCTTTTCTATGCTTTTGACAGTTTGGGTTAGTTCTGTGTTTTGGTCTTCGAGCTCTGAGATTCTTTCTTCTGCTTGGCTGATTCTGCTTTCCATGCTTATTAGTCTGTTGTTCATTTCCATCACAGTATTCTTTACTGCTGTCATTTCTGACAACAGCTCCTTCCTATTTTCCTCTTGTCTCTCCTCAATTTTTTTAATTCTCTCCATTAATGTTTTGATGTCTGGGTTTGTTGCATGTAGCCAGTCATTCTGGGGAGTCTTCATTGTCTGTGTTCCAGAATCTGTTTTCTCATTGTCTGATCTCCCAGGGGTCTGTGTAAGCCCTATATTCTTCTTTTGGTTTTTCTTCATTTGTGCGGTTTTTCCACTTCCCTACTTCTTCCTTCCCTCCACGTCACCGTCTTCTTTTAAATTTTTTTTTTTCAGGGGTAAAGGGACTGGTTTTACTTCTGTTCATTCAATCTCCCCTTCTTTATGTATGTCGTCTTACTTTGTTCAATTTTGAAGTTGCACTGTAGGTTGGAGGTGGTCCTTTTTGCAGTTTTGAGATGTATTTAAGGGGAGAGCTGTGATTCAAAATCTGTCTGCAGGTCCCGCTGTTCGCTGACAGGCGTGTGGATAATGTGGAACCCACTTCCCACTGCCCTGGAGTCTGTCCGTGCAGTGGGGGTGTAGGTTTACTCCCTGTAATAAAATGTGGTTAGCAGGGGGGGGAGAATGGAGCAGATAGTGGGTTGAAGAGGGGAGTGGAGAGATAAAAAGTAAGGGAGGAAACTAACGGTGTGCCAACAAATTTGAGAGAGAGGTCTATACTAAAACAGCTAAAAATGATGGACCACAGCTACAGTCGAACCAACTCTCATACAACCACAAATAAAACATATTGTGATGCTAACATACCGGCTATCCAACCACCTTATTGGTGTGTTGTTCCTCTATACAAAGACATGGTTTACAGACAGAAGAAAAGAGAAGAAAAGGAAAAGGAAAAGAGAAAGAAGGGGAACAATACTGTAGGAATAGAATTAAGTCCTTAAACTAATAGAATCAATGAAGCACACTCTGAGACCTTTCGTTTAAGTCCAATGTCCTTTCAGGTCTGATTTGTAGTTTTCTTTTCAAGCCGGTGAATTAGTTTGCAGTTAGAGTCAATTGCCCCTGATATGTTTTGAAGGACAGCTCAGGTCAGCTTTCCTTCAGCAGTTTGGTCTATGTCTTTATCAGGCTTATTTCTCCCGTTTCGGTGTTGTTACCTTGAGTCGCCAGCAGGTGGTGCTGTCTCATCTGCTCGCCCCAGAGGGGGTGGGGCCGGACAGGAACAAGATGGCTGCCTGCCTCCGAGCAGGCAGCAGAAGCCCCACACGAGCCAGCAGCACAATCTCAGACACAGGAGATTTGGCAGAAATCCCTGCAGACCTTCCTTGAAGCCGACCTGTGTGGATCTCCTCTCAGGCCGGGCTGTGATGAGCTGTGCGGGCCGAGCACCGGGGCGCCCGGGGGCGCCGGGGGGCCGGGGGCGCCGGGGCTGGAGGCGGAGCGCCGGGGCCGCGGGAGGCGGGAGCGCCGGGGCCGCGGGGGGGCGGGAAACGCCGGGGCCCCCGGGAGGCGGGAGCGCCGGGGGCCCCGGGAGGCGGGAGCGCCGGGGCCGCGGGGGGCGGGAGCGCCGGGGCCGCGGGAGGGGGGAGCGCCCGGGCCGGGGGAGGCGAGAGCGCCGGGGCCCGAATTTTAATTTTATAATAGTTTCCCCTTATCTCTAATTTCACCTTCCATGGTTTCAGTTACCCAAAGTCAATTATGATCCAAAATATTAAATGGAATACTCCAGAAATAAACAATGTATAAGTTTTAAATTATGCACTGTTCTGAATGAAATCTTGCACCTTCCTGCTCCATCCTGCTCAGGATGTAAATCATCCCTTTGTCCAGTTATCCACACTATTTATGTTACTTTCCCATTAGTCACTTAGTAGCCAACTCAGTTATCAGTTTAAAAAAAACATAGTACATACAGGATTTGGCATACCCACGGGGGCCTTGGGCTGTATCCTTCATGAATAAGGAGTGACTACTGTATTCAATATATTATAAATCATTGTTTTTTTTGATGTTCAAATCACTCCAGATTTGGCCATTGGAAGGTCCTTTCAGACTGGCATCAGTGTCCTTTGACATGCTGCCATCATGATTTAAGCATCTACTTATTTTTCATGAAGGAAATAGTTCACATTTATTTTGTGTTTCTTAGTTCCAGGCATGGAATAACCATTTCCTCAAGCATCATGGTTTCTTTTAAAGACTGGTATCAGAAATAAGACCTCACCAATAGGTATGCTCATTGCTGTTGGAGTGTAAATGTTCCTAGGATGTCTTAACAGACAGAGCTAAGAAAATATATATCCACCCCACATTTCCCCCCTACCCCCCCTGTCTCATACCCCTTCATAGGTGTATATGTATATGTCCATCTATCTGGGAAATCATGAGTTTATAACAATAACTCAGTTGTGTACTGAACTTTTGTGTCCCTCCCAAGATATATATGCTGAAATTGTAAACCCCCAATGTGATGGAGTTAGGAGGTGAAATGTGGGGAGATGATTAAGTCATAAAGGGGGGAGTCTCCATGAATGGATTGGTACCCCTTGTAAAAAGACTCCAGAGAGCTCCCTCACTTATTCCGTAATATGAGAACACAGTGAGAAGATGGCCATCTGTGAACCAGGAGGTGGGCCCTCACACGACACAAAATCTGCCAATGCTTTGATCTTCGACTTTCCAGGCTCCAGAACCATGAAAATAAATTTCTGTTGCTTATAAACTTAGTCTCACTTTATCATGATCTTAAAGTAACCTTGGTATTCTGTGAGATTAGATCTAATAAGAAAATATTAGCCATTAGTGCCAGGACATTTTCCCAAATGTCAGAGGCTGTTTTTGTCCTTCTTTCTCAGTTTTTCTTTGGTCAAGGGCAGAAGAAGTCAGGCTACAGGACATTAATTCATGATATCCAGATTTTACTATTGTCAAGATTTGGCTGGTTAAGGTCAGAAGGGTGTCAACTGAACATAGTCTGTAATTGATCGAAGGTTAATCTCTCCATCTCCTTCTATTGTAGGATGATTTGTTGGATCATCTGACGTGGTGATGGCTGTGCAGTTGCATTTAAGATTTTGCTCAGGATATATAAACCTTTTAAATGTAGCGGGGGAAATTATCAGAGACAAAAGTATTAGTTTTTTCAATAAGTCTCTAAACCAAAAGTCCAAATTAAAAAACCTAGGCAATAAAAAATGTCATGATATCCATTTCTATTATAGAAAGCCAGGTGACTCTTTCTTTTAACTAGTCACAGATTGTTCTACTTTACCTGTAGTATTTATATAGGTAAAATAATAAGTATTTGCTATAGCTCAAATTCTTCTTTGAGTAAGATAAAATCAAGAGCTACATTGTCATTGAAAACTATAGATAATGTATTTAGATTTGTTTGTTGAACTTCAGAGCAGAAGTAGCGGCATTTGTGACTTCTACTGACATCAGAGATAAGATTTGAACCACCTCCTCTAGTTTATTATTCCCACTGTGGGAATTGCAGTTTGCAGAACACATATAGGAAAAGGTAATCAATTATACTCCTTGGAAGTCCTCTCAAATAATATGTGCTTGCCTCACTCTGGAAGTTTTAAGGGGGTCCTTCTGAAAGACATGATCTACAGGAGAAATGGTGGTTTTAGATCTCTGGAAATCTCTAATAATTACTCTCAATAAACAAAATAAGTTTTCTAGGCATAGACAGATATATGTCCAATGCTCACAGAAGAAACTCCTTAAAAAAAAAAAAAAAGTTTTTGTATAGCATACACATTTGCTAACATGAAGTCAAAGTCCAAGGTTTGCAACACTGAAGGTTAGATTAATGATGTGAAAAAAAACTTGTCAGAAGAGGCCTATCAAAGGAAATTTGCATTCTGAAGAAATTCTAGAAACAGCTATTAAATTTTTGTTGGCAGAGTCAGGTAAGGAGTAACAGATGAAGCAATCCATTTGGGTTCCAGTCAGAAGCTATTGTCTGGGGAAAAAAATATATGGAAAGTTTTTTTTTTTGTTAAGTGACAGAAAGAAACCATAAGGACCAAAATAAAAAGAAAATAAAGGATATTCGTTTGTATTTGGAGGACATTAATGTGCATAATAGGTAAGATTAGTGGTAAGCAAAAACAGAAAAGACGTTGATGAATTAGAAAACTAGTTTGTTCCATTATCTTAGGCTAAAGCTGTCCACTTTCTGAGTGACTACTTGTTTCATCATCTTGATCAAAAACTATTTCTGAAGTTGGTCACTTCTGGAGGATTCCGAGAATCCTCAGTTTAATGTCTCCTGATGGAGTGGATGCCCAGCATGAATCCAAGGATCAATACCTCAGAGTTGTACTGCTAAGTCAATTGTTAACACTACCTGGTAAGAACTTTTACATCAAGGTTTAAGGCAGATTTTTTTCTGGTTCTTTTCCAAAAGACTAAATCTCCAGGTTGCACATCACACAGACACTGGCAGATATTCTGAAAATGCAGTTTGTACATGTTAATGACAAAGCTGAAGGTTTTGTATAAGTCCCATGCAGTAATTAATTATATCTCTTTGCAATCAAGTAGAATCTTAAGCTTGTGTGGGGAAATTCCCAAATTTATGGGTCAGTTTGTTCTTATTTCATAGGAGACAATATGTGGGTTCTAGGGGTGATTAGTCTTATAGAAATTAAAGCTAACTGGTAATAACTTAGGTCATGGTCATTCAAGGGTATCTGACAGCTTTGCTAATTTTAGTTTTAGAATGTAATTTGTTCTCTTTGCTTTTCCTAAAGAACATCGAAGTTTTTGAAAAAAAGGCAAAACTTACAGAGTAACTTAACAACTTTGCAGAGTTATCTAATAATAGTAATAATAAAATGATGAGAAATAATTGGAAACTTACCAATTAAAGAACAAAATCAAGCAACTTTTTGGTCTCATTTGGGGCCCATAGTTCTCAGGTAAAAAAAGTTTCAATACACCCTGAGACTAAACAGACAATAACTAGAACATAGTCACAATCCACTGTAGTAGGTCTTTGTATAAAGTCCATTTGGAGGTGTTAAAAGGGGCCCCCGGGGCTTTGAGTCCTATCCATCTCCTGTCTTCACAAGGTTTTACCAGAATTGTGTTGTTGGTGGGTAGAACTTGTTTTGGAAACATCCTAGGCAATATCTGTAAAATTATATCACCTATTTTGGGTTTAAAATTTATTTCTACCATTATTTCTACCATGATAAGTAATATCATAAAGTATACTAAGCTCTATTTCTAAATTTTTGGCATTAATAGTCAGCTATTTGAGAACACCAAATATTATCTTTATGCAATGAGGATCCTAATTTTTCCCATTTTATTTCTTTCCAAATTAGGGTTTGCCTCTGAAAGTTAATAATAACCTTTTTTAATTCCTCTAAGGTCTTTTTTTTGTACAATTTTAGGAGAAATTAACTTGGTTGATGCTCCTTTTTTAGTATATGTTCCAGTAAAACATTGCCTTGAGATTCTGCGTTCCCAAAAAAATACTGCCTTGAGATTCTGCTTTGAATGACCTTCCATTTTTATTATAGCTATTTTCTTAGGTAATATCAAAGCATCTAAAAGTTCTAAAGCCATCTACATGTCATCTATTTTTACAGGGGCTATTGTTGAAGTAAGAAAAACCCCAAATCCTTAAAGTCGCAATCAGAAATTTGAGAGAAATAAGAGAGGGCATCAAGCTGCCATGCTTCTCGTAAGCTCTGGCCCCCTCCTGAATCTGGAGGAGATAGAACCCTTTTTCTCTCTCTCTCTAATCTTTTCTAAATGAACAATATTTTTTAATCTAAAAAAAATAAGAGAGAAGGCATCAGTAAATTCCTGGAGCATAACAGTCTAGGTATATCATTGATTTTTCATAAGAAGTACAGTAAATATGGACTATTTCAATCTACTGGAATGCTAAAAAGGCAGAGTGTAAATTGACACAAAGAAGTAGGTGGATTCAGGTGGTATTGAGGACAAAACAAATTCTGGATTCCCTGGGAAACAAAGAATCGCTATCTTATTTTTGGAACTAAGGTCCACAAAGTAATGTCTACACCCATTGAATCTTTTGAACAGGCAACATTGGAGTATTGCATTGGTTAGTGTAAGAAATAGCAAGTCATCACGTTATGAAATCTTCCATAGTAGGCCTCATTGCTTCTTGAGTTTTGGGTTTTAAAAAGGTGTTAGGCAAATTTAGATAAGACAGAAGTCTCTTTCTATTTTGATTTTTTAATTTCTAGAATTCCTCCCACATCAGTAGGACTGGAGATAATCAGAGTTTCAATAAATCCTCAAATCAGGATTTGGTCAAACTTGTAAGGATAAGAAAATTGACATCTAAATGCACTATTAAAGGATCAAACAGGAAGAATATTCAGGTATTATGAGAAATTGTTCACCTAATGGGCATTTGATTTGGCAATACATTTACACAGAAGAACTCTTTACTGATTGCTGTCACAGAGAAGAAATGCACATTGACCAGTGAGGGATTGAAAGTTACAAATCACAGGCTGGTGCAATAAGAATAGTTTGAGGATTGTCTGAAAGTCCTACCACTAGAATAATTTTGTGAATCCAAGGAAAATGAGTAGTAACTGTAGTAAGATTATAGTTGACAGAGTAGTCCCCGTGTATCAGAAAAGTTTACTAAAGATATGTATCCTTATGAATTAAGGAACCTCCTTCAGATCACTTTCATAATTCCTGATTAAAGGGAGGAGCATTAGTTTATTTTTCTTTTAGTTAAGCTAAGACAGTTATTTTTCCAGTGTCCCTATTATTTAGAGTATCGGCAAGTGTCTTTGTTAAAGGAATAGTGTTGAGTGTAGATGGTTAATGGGTGAAAAAATATAGTAAGATAGAATAAATAAGATCTAGTATTTGATAGTACACAGAGTGACTATAGTCAATAATAACTTATTATATATCTTATTTATTTTAAAAATAACAAAAGAATGGAAATAGAATATTCTCAACACAAAGAAAGGATAAATGCTTGGGGTGATAGAAATCCCAATTACCATCACATATTGTATGCCTGTATCAAAACAACACCTGTGCTCATAAATACATACAACTATTATGTACTCGTAATAACTGAAAATAAAAAATTTTACTGGGGAGGCGGCCACACCTGTAATCCCAGCACTTTGGAAAGCTGAAGTGGGAGGATTACTTGAGCCCAGGAGTTCAAACTTTCAGTGAACTAAGATCATACCACTGCACTCCAGCCTGGCAACAGAGTGAGACCCTATCTATAAAATAAAAAAAAAATAATAATAAATTAAATGTAAAAATAAAAATAAAAAAATGTAAAATTTTTTTTAAAAAAAATTTAAAGGGGAGTGTTTATTGTCTTTTGTGAGAAAGATTTATTTTAAAACTTTTATTGTAAATCCATGAGATTAGCATGAGTTTTTTTTCCTTTTGTGATATCTAAAGCCACTTAAAATTTGTTCAGCCAAATGCTGAAGTTCACATAATAGCATGATTTTTCCCGTCAATTTTTATGTACCTACCATCCCTCAATTTCTGGCTTTACTATATCAACAAAAAAATGAAAAAAATTTGAAACGCCAACATCCGAAGCCAACCCTGAATATTGTCTAAAGGATGCTTATTAGTTTTCTCTATTTTATAGATTTGTTCTTTACTTCTTGCAAGATAAAATCAAGGTCTGGTTTTTTTAGCAGGAAAAAATTTTGGGATAGTTTTTTAAAATAGTATGGTTTTTTTGCTGTTCTTTAAGGTGTCCTGGTTAAGTAAAATGTATTTCATTATTTTTGAAGTCATTTTCTGAATCTTCACAGAAAGCCTTTTCTAAAGATTTTACATCTCCTTGTCCCACCAAAAGGTAAATTTTTTAATAGAGGTCAAGGAGACCTGGGTTGTATGTACCCAAAGTAAGTTTGAATATATGCTGAAGTTTTCTCTTTTCATTTCGGAATTAGGGAATCCCTAGTCCCTAACAATTGCATGGAAACCTGAATGTGATAAAGGGCTTAAAAATCTATAGCCCAGTCACTGTCAAGATCTCCCTTCTGTGGAGATGACCATTTTAAGGGACATTGAGGAAGAGGTAATGCAACTTATTTAGAAAGAGAAAGAAGCAAAGAGAAGGAATCCATGAGAGTTGAACGAGGTTCTGGTTGTAAAGGTTAAAAAAGTAAAGAGAGGCTGAGGTGAGTGGATTGCCTGACCCCGCGGATTCGAGACCCGCCTGGGCAACTTGGCGAGACCTCATCTCTACGATAAAAATCAAAATTAGCCTGGCGGGGTAGCACATGCCTGTAGTTCCAGCTACTTGGAAGGCTGAGGCAAAGGATCCCCGGGGAGGCAGGTCGAGGCTGCGGTGGCCGGAGTGGCCACTGCACTCCAGTCTGGGTGACAGAGTGAGACTCCAACTCAAAAAAAATTTTTTTAAAGAAAAGGGGAAAAATGGGACACAGAGGGGAAGAATTGTGATAGGGTTTTGGTGAATTCACAAGGGAGATAGTTTTAAGTTGATCATATTTTACATTAGCTTTAGCAAAATAATCTTTTAGAGAGGCAATTATTTTAGTCCAAATTGCATTGAAACACCTCTTTTATTAATTAAAGAAAGCAGACCATTGGGCAATCAACATTTTAATTTCTTTTGTTCTAAGGTACTTCTCAAATGAACAAGTTTGTCCACATCAAAGATTCCCAAGTAGCCACTGTAATTCCAAACTAAAATTGTACCAGTTAGAAAGATATATATTGAAGTTCATGTTGTAACGAGCAAAAATAAAGGAACTGTATGTTCAGTCTGGAGATACAAGCTTAGATTGAAAAGACCCTATGAAAACCTCAACATGTCTGTAAAAATGGTAGTCATGTGACCTTGTATCTCTAGGACTCTAGGTCTTAGTCAAAATTCAAAATTAATCATTACTAATTAGAGGTGAAACAAATCTTCTGATTCTGAGCAGATAAAACTAAAACAAGAACAGTGTACAAGAATACAAAAACAAGAATTAAATAAAAGATCTTATAAGGCCTGAAATGTTGATTAGAGCAGAGTTTATCCAGAAACTCCAGTCTAAGAAGTAACTTTAAGTTCTCATCCCCAAGGCTGGCTTGAGGATCAACTTATCTGGTCTCTGTATATCCTCTCCCAAGACTTTTCCTCTTGTGGAAAAACAATATTCAATACATTAGACAAGCAATCAGACAAAAAAGACATTTGGCAAGCAGGTAATAGGTGCAAAAAAAATTTTTCATCAAAAAACAATACAAATCTTAAAAAAAACCAAAAATCCTAAAGATGAGCTTATTTTTAGAAAAACAAAATTAACACAACACAACAACCTTCAACAAAATACCAACGCTTGATTCGGTATAAACTTGCCTTCCAACCAAGCGTAGGGGGCACCTTGAGCACATAAAGAAATAAGAAGTCTCACATGTGCACACCATTACTGTGAACTTCTAATTCTGTCAATGCCTTCCAGTCAATTACCATAGTTGTAGCTGAACAACAGTAGTTTAACAAGTTGGGTTCATTACTCATTTCAGAAGGGAGAACACATAACATGGGAATCGTGGGTTGTCTCAATAAGTGGATGTTAGAAAGATCCTAATATAGGATTTGGAGTTTGGTTGGGTGATTTGGGGAAAACAGTCTAACAAAAGGAGGAAGCATTCTAGATTGAATGCTGTCATAAAGTGGGGGCAGTCCTCAATAAATCTTATCTAGAGACTAGAATGATAATAAAGTTGTAATTGGTAAAGAAGTAGCAGCCATTCACTTTTGCCAAGAGAGGGAGATTTTAGTATATCATAGGTGGCACAGGGACCTTGCTTTTGTCTATGCTTAGACAAAATTTTGAAGTGGCCTTTTTTTTTCTCATTTTACCATGGTCTCAGAATAAACTTATATAGGTTGGTATTCTGTGAAATTGTTGGTATCTAATAGAATAAGAACATGACTTACCTGTGAGTGTCAGGACAGTTTCTGAATATCAAGGACTGATCTTTTCTTTCTTTTTCAAACCTAGATCTGAAAGTGGAGCAAACACTGAGAAATTTCGTCTAGCAAATCAAACCCCCTATTTAAAAACAAGGCAAAGCTAGAGGAAATAGAAGCCTGTGATGCACTGAGGACAACCCAGTTTAAATACTAACTAGAGTGACTCAACACTCTCCTTTACTAAAAGCCTAGAGAAAAAAATGTATTCTTGTTTCCAGGGATAAAAAATATTTACATCAATCTCTCCTGTCCTACACAAGATGTCTGGCTTTCAACAGAAAATTTTTTGTCATACAAAAAATCAAAGAAAAAAAAAACAATGGCAAGAGATAAAGCAAGAATCAGAATCAGGCTCAAATATGACACAGATATTAGAATCATCATACATGACAATTATAATAAACATATTAAATGTATTAAAAGTTTCATTGGAAAGGGGAGCAACATGCATGAGCCCATAGGGAATTTCAGGAGAAAAGATAAAGCTATAAGAAAGAACCATAAGAAAATGCTAGGAAT
>JAPVLO010001583.1:0-70118 GCA_027257055.1 Cephalopachus bancanus | reverse complement strand
GCCCATTAACACAAAATACCTTACTGAGGCTCCAGACAAATGGAAAGATATAGACCATGTACTTAGATGATTTTTAGATGCCAGTTTTTGCTGAATTAATATATATACACCTAATATAATTCTAATTAGAATTCCAACAGATTCTTTTTTATTTTAATTGGAAAAGTAGTCTTAATGTTTGTATGGAATATAAAAGATAAGAATAGCCAAGAAAATAATGAAGAATAGGAAAGTGACTTGCCTTACCAGTTATTAAACATACTTGGAAGTCACTGAATTGAAACAGTATTTTAAACTAACATGAGAATAGATTGGTGGAAGGAAGCAGAACCCAGTATAGATGGAAACTTAACATACGACAAACGTGTTCTTCAAGTGAATGGAAAAAAAAATAGTTAAGTGATGCTAGTGCAACTGATTGACCATCTGGAAGAAAATACTCCATATACAACACTGAATTCCAGGTGGATTAAAAACTTAAATACAAAAAATAAAGTCTTAGGAAACTAAAACTTAGGTGTGTCTTTACATTAGCTGGGTGACTGTGGTTGTCATCTGAGGAAAAGACTCTTCCATGCCAGTCATCTTCCTCTAGTTTCCAGAGATAACTGCAGTTACTCATTTGTGTATCCGTCTAGTCCTTTTTCTATGCATTTAAACATATACAAGAAAATGTAGCTGTAGAACATTTAGTATTGTTCAGAATGGTTCTTTTTTTTTGAGTTGGAGTCTCACTCTGTCGCCCAGACTGGAGGGCAGTGGCCGCTCCCGGCCACCGCAGCCTCGACCTGCTGGGCTCCGGCGATCCTTCTGCCTCAGCCTTCCGAGTAGCTGGAACTACAGGCGTGCGCTACCACGCCTGGCTAATGTTTTTGATTTATTGTAGAGATGAGGTTTCGCCAAGTTGCCCAGGCGGGTCTGGAACCTGCGGGCTTAGGCAATTCACTCACCTTGACCTCCCAAAGCGCGGGATTACAGGCTGAGTCACCGAGCCTGGCAGAATGGTTCTTTTTTATGTATAAAGTGTTATATTGTAAATTATTTTCAGATTATATTTATCACTCAACAATATGCCTTAGAGATCTATATTAGTACACATAGTAAGCGTCATTTGGTTATAACCAAGTTTAAGCATACTGTGACTCATTTAATCCTGGGCAAGTTACTTAACCATTTTAACCTGTTTACTTGCAAAATGGAATAATAGTGTCTATTTTAAAAAGTTGTCCTCTCACCTTAGCTTCCTAAAGTGCTGGGATTACAGGCTTGAGCCACCACACCTGGCTATTTATATATTTTCATTGTCATTTTGGGAAAGGAGGGGAATTTAAAATGTCATCCATCTTGAAATGGAAATTGTACCTAAGTGTTTATTAACATGCATACTTGAATTTATTTTTCTATTAACATCAAAACTTAAAATAGGTCGATCACTTCTTTCTTTTTCTTTTTTTTTTTTTGAGTTGGAGTCTCACTCTGTCGCCCGGACTGGAGTGCAGTGGCCGCTCCCGGCCACCGCAGCCTCGACCTGCTGGGCTCCGGCGATCCTTCTGCCTCAGCCTTCCGAGTAGCTGGAACTACAGGCGTGCGCTACCACGCCTGGCTAATGTTTTTGATTTATTGTAGAGATGAGGTTTCGCCAAGTTGCCCAGGCGGGTCTGGAACCTGCGGGCTTAGGCAATTCACTCACCTGACCTCCCAAAGCGCGGGATTACAGGCTGAGTCACCGAGCCTGGCAGAATGGTTCTTTTTTATGTATAAAGTGTTATATTGTAAATTATTTTCAGATTATATTTATCACTCAACAATATGCCTTAGAGATCTATATTAGTACACATAGTAAGCGTCATTTGGTTATAACCAAGTTTAAGCATACTGTGACTCATTTAATCCTGGGCAAGTTACTTAACCATTTTAACCTGTTTACTTGCAAAATGGAATAATAGTGTCTTTTTTAAAAAAGTTGTCCTCTCACCTTAGCTTCCTAAAGTGCTGGGATTACAGGCTTGAGCCACCACACCGGGCTATTTATATATTTTCATTGTCATTTTGGGAAAGGAGGGGAATTTAAAATGTCATCCATCTTGAAATGGAAATTGTACCTAAGTGTTTATTAACATGCATACTTGAATTTATTTTTCTATTAACATCAAAACTTAAAATAGGTCGATCACTTCTTTCTTTTTCTTTTTTTTTTTTGAGTGGGAGTCTCACTCTGTCGCCCAGACTGGAGTGCAGTGGCCGCTCCCGGCCACCGCAGCCTCGACCTGCTGGGCCCCGGCGATCCTTCTGCCTCAGCCTTCCAAGTAGCTGGAACTACAGGCACGCGCTACCATACCCGGCTCATTTTGATTTATCGTAGAGATGAGGTCTCGCCAAGTTGCCCAGGCGGGTCTCTAACCCGCTGGCTCAGGCAATTCACTCACCTCAGCCTCCCAAAGGCACAGGATTACAGGCTGAGCCACCGAGCCCGGATTTATCACTTCCTTCTTGCTTGCCCTCCCTTGTACAAAATTTCCTTCTCTACTAGTTAGGTTTTATTGAAGTAATCTGGGTTTTTTTCTTTTCTTTTTCCTTTTTTTTTTTTTTTTTTTGAGTCAGAGTCTTACTTTGTCGTCCAGGCTGGAGTGCAGTGGCACACTCACAGACACCATAGCCTGCTGGGCTCAGGCAATCCGTTCCACCACGAACCGCCATGCCTGGCTAATTTTTTGATTTGTTGTAGAGATGAGGTCTCTCCATGTTCCCCGGGCTGGTCTCGAATCCTTGGGCTCAGGCAACCCTCTTGCCTCTATCTCCCAAAGTGCTGGGACTGTTCTTTTTGTATTATGTGTCTTCTCTTTTAATTAATGTTTAACAAACTAAATTGATTTTTTACCAATCACTTTAGCCTTGATTACTTAGGCTTAACTCTAAGTAAGTTTTATTGGAAATGTCTTACTATTTCTTGTATGCCATACCTTACTTTTTTAACAACTTTATTTGGTTATATTTTTATTGAAGTTCTTTGAGTAATATTTTCAGAAAGGGAGTATGGTTTGGTGTGCTTCCTGTGTTCCTCTTGTCTTGAAATATAGGTATTTTTCCCTTTTAAACTTGATTGATAGCTTGTCTGGGTTCTGAATTGTAGGGTCACAGTCCTCCATCAGAATTCTATAAAAATTGCTCCTTTGACTTTTAGCATTTAATGTAGCAGATTAGAGGTCCAGTACCTGTTTGAAGGTTTCCTACTGGTTACTAACTTGATATTTCTATCTGGAAACCTAGAGCATTTTTATTTTGGTCAGAAATTTAACCAGAATAGATGTCTAACATTTTGATTATTCCTGTACTAACATTGTATATCTTTTAGATATGGAAACTGAGAGATTTCTTTCTTTTTTTTTTTTTTTTTGAGTTGGAGTCTCACTATCGCCCAGACTGGAGTGCAGTGGCCACTTCTGGCCACCGCAGCCTCGACCTGCTGGGCTCTGGCGATCCTTCCGCCTCAGCCTTCCAAGTAGCCGGAACTACAGGCGCACGCTATCACGGCCGGCTAATTTTTTTTTTTTATTTATGTAGAGATGAGGTCTCGCCAAGTTGCCCAGGCGGGTCTCGAACCTGCGGGCTCAGGCAATCCACTCACCTCAGCCTCCCAAAGGCGCGGGATTACAGGCTGAGCCACCGAGCCCGGCTTGAGAGATTTCTTAAGGCAATTTTCCTGTTACCTATTTTATTTACTTTTTCTCAATTTTTTTTGATACTGTTTTTTGGCATTTTTTTTTTTTTTTTGAGTTGGAGTCTCACTCTGTCACGCAGACTGGAGTGCAGTGGCCGCTCCTGGCCACTGCAGCCTTGACCTGCTGGGCTCTGGCGATCCTCCTGCCTCAGCCTTCCAAGTAGCTGGAATTACAGGCACGCGCTGCCACGCCTGGCTAATTTTTTGATTTATTGTAGAGATGAGGTCTTGCAAGTTGCCCAGGCAGGTCTCGAGCCCGCGGGCTGTATATTGATTTATTATGCAGGTGGATTTATAACATAGTTGTGAAATGCACCAACTATTGCATTGCTGTATGGAAGAAGTCAAAATAACTACTTAAGGGATATTATATAGTTAATTATATAGGTCTTGAGAAAACAATTGCAAAATAATATATACAAGATAAATACATATATACATAAATACAGTAAAGTAATTTCTTGAGTAGTGTTAGAAATGTACATGAGAATTTCTGTGACTTTTTAAAAAATAGAAATGGCTCTCGCTATATAGCCCAGGTCTGGATACAGTGGTGTGATCATAACTACTGCAACTTTGAACTCCTAGGCTCAAGTGATCTTCCCATCGCAGACTTCCAAGTAGCTGGGGCTATAGGCCTGCACCACCACACCTGGCTAATTTTTAAAAACATTAAAAAAATTTTTTTGTGGAGATGGTATGTTGCCCAGACTGGTCTCAAACTTTTAACCTCAAGCAATCCTCCCACCTCGACTTCCTAAAGTGCTGAGATACAGGTATGAGCCACTGCACTTGGCAGAATTTCTGTGATCTTAATTTGGAACTTGTTCTTTTTTTCAGGACCGGAAGTTAACCAAAGCTGAACAGCAAAGGTTCAAGGAAGAAGCAGAGATGTTGAAGGGTCTCCAGCATCCCAATATAGTTCGATTTTATGATTCTTGGGAGTCTATATTAAAAGGAAAGAAATGTATTGTATTAGTGACTGAACTAATGACATCTGGAACCTTAAAGACGTAAGTTGACCCAATAGTGCCAATGGAGTTTTATTTGGAAATAATTTTCAGGAGTTGTAAAAATTATTTATAAAATAAGACTACTTGATTAAAAAACTTATGAAATCTGAATCTAGTGACCATGTTTCAATGTAGGTTAAAAAATTAAGATGTTAATGAAGTTTGTTTAAAAATACAGTGCTAGCTGGGTACGGTGGCTCATGCCTGTAATCCCAGCACTTTGGGAGACAGAGGTGAGAGGATTGCCCAAGCCCAGGGGTTTGAGACCAGCTTGGGCAACTTGGAGAGACCTTGTTTCTACAATAAATCAAAAAATAAGTGAGGTGTGGTGGCATGTACCTGTGGTTCCAGCTACTTAGAAGGCTGAGGCCAAGGATCACCTGAGCCCAGCAGGTCAAGGCTGCAGTGGCCATGAGCATGCCACTACACTCCAGCCTGGGCAACAGAGTGAGACTCTCTCCAACTCAGAAAAAAGAAAGAAAAAAAAAAAAAAGAAAATATGGTGCTGAGAAGTTAATATTTGTGGCTGTCATAGAATTTTAGAATTGGAAATTCTTATAGAGAGAATATGATTTCATTTTGTAAGAGGTAATGAAAGGTTGGGAAGGTTGGCTAAGTTCTTATATCTAGTGAGCAGTACTATATTTATAGTCTTTTGTTTCTGACCAAAATTTTCATTTGGTAGAATAATCACTTGTAAATATAAATGTGGGGTATACTTTTTGTTTCCTAAATATTTGAACTAAAATTTTGCATAGATAAATCTTCGGGTGACTCTATGTAAGCAGTTATTAGGAAGTAGAGAAGGACTTTCTTTTTAAATTGTGCTGCTTTTCAACAAAAGTCCACTCTGGAATCTTTCTTGTTTTAAATTAAAAATGCTACACTTGGTTAGGATCTAAAAACAAGGCCTTAGATTTAAAAATTTCTTTGCTATAACAGACAAGACTAAACACTTCAGCAATGGCAATTATAGTACATAAATTATAAGTTTGCTTATGTGATTTATTGTTAATAGTGTTCATACAATAAACTGGGTATATTTGTTTACACATGGTCTTTTGTATCTCTGTATAGGTACTTAAAACGATTTAAAGTCATGAAACCAAAGGTCTTAAGGAGCTGGTGCAGGCAAATTTTAAAGGGGTTGCAGTTTTTGCACACTAGGACTCCTCCTATTATTCACCGAGATCTGAAGTGTGACAATATTTTCATCACGGGACCCACTGGATCTGTGAAGATTGGTGACCTAGGACTAGCCACCTTAATGCGCACATCATTTGCTAAGAGTGTCATTGGTGATTAATGTTTTACAGTGTACTGGTTGGGTAAAGAAAGATTTTTCAATTGTGTTGGTCTAGAACAGGGATCAGCTAACTATGAGCCAAATATGGCTCACTGCCTGTTTTTGTAAATCAAATTTTACTGGAACACAGTCACACTCACTCACTCACAGATTTTTCATCTATGACTGCTTTTACAAGTGGCAGAGTTAAGTAGTTGTGTGACAAAGATGATATGAACTGCTAAACCTAAAGTATTTACTATGTGGCTCTTTATAGAAAAGTTTGCTGACCCCTGGCCTGGCGTGTATTTGCTTTGACATAGCTATTATATATTGACTTATTTTAGAGACATTCTGTGTGTTTTTGTGGAATATAGTTAGGATTATTGAAAAGTTCTGAGGCGTTAAGGTAGGGGAGTTTATTAAGTTAATTCAGAAAAATTTGAAGAACTTGGCCAGGCATGTCGCTCACGCCTGTAATCCCAGTACTTTGGGAGGCCGAGGCAGGGAGATTGCTTGAGCCCAGGAATTTGAGACCAGCCTGGGCAGCATAGCAAGACCTTGACTCTACAAAAAAATTCAAAAATTAGCTGGGCGTGGTGGTGTGTACCTATAGTCCCGGCTACTTGGGAAACTGAGGCAGAAGGATTGTCTAAGCCTAGGAGGTTGAAGCTGCTGTGAACTGGGATTGTGCCTCTGCACTCCAGTCTGGACGAGAGTGAAATTCCCCCTCAAAAAAAAATTTTTTTTGAAATAACTTAAAAGAAGGGTAGAAATAAGAATAGATTTTATTAATCATTACCTAATCTTGAGCATTACAGCTTGTAGTTTTTCAGTACAGAAAGTTAAGGAAATTCTTTAAGTGCTTTATATAAATATAACAAGTATTCAACAAATTTTATACTTAATATTTTGCTTTTGGGGAATGGGAATTAGCACAGGTAATCCTTATGGGAAAAGGAATGTGATCTTGGAAGATACATTTTCCTCTTTAATAAAAATGTGGTTGTGGTGTTATTTTGTAGGAACTCCTGAGTTTATGGCCCCTGAGATGTATGAAGAACACTATGATGAATCTGTAGATGTTTATGCTTTTGGAATGTGTATGCTGGAAATGGCTACTTCGGAGTATCCTTATTCGGAGTGTCAGAATGCAGCTCAAATATACCGAAAAGTAACTAGTGTAGGTATAACTTTATGTTTTTTACTTCATAAATTGCCACGTTTTATGTTGAAGTTAGTAAAGTCGACTTAGTCAAACCTGATTTTGGTTTAGTTCTAAATTTAATAATTGTAATGAAACAAGCATTAGATTTATACTATTAATATATACCTATGCTTTATTGGAGTCAGGCAACTTCTGTTAGTATCTTTGGGAAAATGTACAGATATATCATCTCTATATATTTTTTATAAATAATTTTTAGTTATTCATTAGATGGATCTTTGTTTTTCAAAGCTGAATAAGAAATTGACTAAGTGATTTTGAAGGTTTCTTCTAGTTCCACTAACAACGTACAAGGCTTCCCTTTTCTCTCATCCTCACCAACTCTTGTTATCTTTCTTCTTTTTGATAATAGCTATTCTAACAGGTATGAGTAAGTACTGTTTTTAGTATATGCTGTATACTACATGCTTTAATCTTTATATCCCTACGAGATGGGTGTAATCTTCGGTTTACAGGTGATGAAACTGAGAATCAGCGGTTGTATCTTGGCCCAGTTTCCTACAACTACTGGTAATGGTGGGTTTTGAACCCAAGTCTGTCTGACTCTAGAAGTTTGTGTAAGGAGCCAATAAGAAATAAGTTTACAGCTCAGCATGTGGGACATTCTGTCGGACAAATGACTTAGTTTCTTCAACAAATCAATTTCATGAAAGAAAAGGGAAGGAGGCTTTTATAGAATACAAGAGACTTAAGAGTAGTGGTGAGCTGATAAATGTTTAACAACTGATTTTCTGGAAAAAGAAAATATGCTGATTTCTAGTATTTACTGATTTTTGTGGTGTAAGTTCACCCACCGTAGCTGACTTCCAGTTACCAATGTGGCCTCACTGAGTGCAGAGTTGGGAAGAGATGCACAGTTGCATGCGTTGTATGTTATTTCCATCATATAGATACAATATCTGTAAATAGCTTCAAATGCATAAATAATAGTAGAATGTTGTAAAACAGGGAGTGCTGCTTTCAGTATTTATTACTTTGGCTTTTTTTTTGGAGTCAGAGTCCCACTGTCACCCAGAGTGGGGTACAGTGGCACTCTCACAGCCACCGCAGCCTTGACCTGCTGGGCTCAGGCAATCCTTCCCACCTTAGCCTTCCAAGTAGCTGGAACCACAGGTGTGCACCACCACATCCGACTACATTTTTTATTTATTGTAGAGACAAGATCTTGCCAAGTTGTCTGGGCTGGTCTCAAACCCCTGGGCTCACGCAATTCTCTCACCTCATCCTCCTAAAGTGCTGGGATTATAGGCGTGAGCCATCACTCCTGGCTCTACCTTGGCTTTTAATATAATTTATTTAATTGTAAGTTTGTATAATTTAATTTTTTAAATGGCCATGTTCAACAATTGGCTTGCAAAATTCCTGAAAATGTGTAATAGCTCTTGCGAACTGGTATGCGCCAACTCCAATATACCCTGCATGTAATTTATGGATTTTGTTTAGATCCTGATTTGAACAAACCAAGTACAAAACAGACATCATTTAGACAACTTTGAAAATTTGAGTGTGGGTTGGGTTTTAAATGATACTAAGGAATGATTATTTTAGGTGGGGTTAACGATAGATTTTTAAAAGGTCCTTATCTGTTAGCAATGTAAACTGAAATATTGTATGGGCGAAATGACATGATGCCTGAGATTTGCTTTACAATATTCCAGATATGAAAAACATGGGATATGAAAAATGTGGGAGTAGATAGCTAAAACAAGGTTGACAAAATGTTGATTGATGTTGAAGCTGCTGATGGTTACATGGGGCTTCATTATACTATTCTACTTTCAAGTATGTTTGCAAATTTCTGTAAGAACTCTTAAAAGGGGATAAGGCTAGAATGTCTTAGTTTTGGCTCATATTTTGTAGGGCCATAAATATAAAAGGATTTTGTACTTGATTTTGTAAGTTATAGCTCTCCAACTATTTCCACTTAGGTGCAGAGAAAGGCAATAATTACCTAGGGCTGGGAAATGGGTAGGAGATCAGTGGAAAGGTCAAAGAGGGATTTTTTTTCTGTAAGTAGAATAACATAGCTCCATTTTTTAAATAGTGACTTTATTTTATATTAAAGTTAGAGAAATGCCATATCACAATACAGATTTCCATCTGTCGTAAAGCTTCTTGATTTGGGCTTTCAAATTAACTCCTAACTTCACCAGATTTGTACAATTCAGGGTTAGGTATACAAATGTTCATTATGGGCCAGGTGCAGTGGCTCATGCCTATAATCCCAGCACTTTGGGAGGCCAAGGTTAGAGGATTGTCTGATCTCACAGGTTCAAGACCAGCCTGGGCAATTTGGCGAGACCTCATCTCTACAGTTAATGAAAAAATTAGCCGGGTGTGGTGGTGCATGCCTGTAGTTCCAGCTACTTGGAAGGCTGAGGCAGAAGGATCACCTGAGCCCAGCAGGTTGAGACTGCGGTGGCTGTGAGCATGCCACTGCACTCCAGCCTGGGCGACAGAGTGAGACTCCAACTCAAAAAAACCAAAAATAAATGTTTGTAATGCAGGTACTCTTGTTGATGAGGTGTGCCCCTCCTTCCCCTGGCAGGGTCCCTCAACTGCCAGTCCCCCTCTCCTCCCTGCCAGGGAACTGCCAATCCCTTTCTTAAAGTATTATGATAATTGTTCAAGGTCTGCTTATGAGTGAGAACATATGGTACTCTGTTCCTTGTTTCTGTGATAGATCACTGAGTATGATAGACTCTAAATCCATCCAAGTTGCTGTGAAGTCCATATGTTTAGCCTTCTTTATGGCTTGATACTGAACTTTCTGATTCTGTGTCTTTTGAGGTAGTTTGACAGGCCTATAAGTAAATCTTAGATTGCTTCATTTCATAACAGTTGTTTCCATTGTACCTTGCTGCTTCTAGCTTATTTTGGCATTTTCTGTTAAATGATTGTAATGATCTATCCTGGATTATTTTTTAAAATCTAAAACTCATAAATAAAATGTAATAGAAAGTAAAATAAGGCAGATTTAGGCAGCTAACACAGTTATCATAGGACTGTTTTGAATTGTCTGGACTTCATTTATTTGTTATTGAATTTGTAGAATCTAATAATTAGCCCAAGGCAGGCTATCTTGATATTTTATTATTGCTTAAGGATAAAAATAATATAGGTTTATCAAAAGTTTTTATATATGTGTATATATATTTTCATACATGCATAGATATGTATGTATATGCATACATATTTATTGATTATTCATTGCTTCTAGCCATTCTAGGAAACTTTGGAATATATTGAATTGGAATGTTTGAAATAAAGAAGACTTTGTTTTGAATTTTCAAAAGTTTTAAAAATACATTAATTTTTTCTGATTGCAAAAAGTCCTTTTTCATTATATTTTGTTAATTGGGATAACATTTTTAGTTTCTCTGTAATATTAAAAATATATATCTATAGGTCTAGATTTGAAAAAATATGTGTATATATAAAGAATAATATGTGTATCTTTTGTCCCTGTTATTGGTTTATTTATTAAAAAATTGTTTTTTGAGTAGAAATCTTACTCTGCCACCCAGGCTAGAGTGCAGTGGCATGCTCATGGCTACTGCAGCCTCGGCCTGCTGAGCTCAGGCAATCCTTCCGCCTCAGTCTTCCAAGTTGCTGGAACAACAGGCATGCGCCACCATACCCAGCTAATTTTTTTTTTTTTTTTAGTTTATTATAGAGACAAGTTCTTGCTAGGTTGCCCAGACTGGTCTCGAGCCCCTGGGCTCAGTAATCCTTTCGCCTTCACCCCCCAAAGTGCTGGTATTAAAGATGTGAGCCACTGTGCCTGGCCTGTTGTTGATTTAGATTATTTATAGTTTTTTACTGTTATTTGTAGAGCTGTGAAAAATCTTTATCAAAAAAGTTATTAAACTTAACCATATAGATATACTTAACCTGACTTAAAACTTGAATATATTGATATAAATAATAGTGATATAAATAATATTTAATATACATCATGTTGACTTGGACTTTCAATTGCTTAATTTGTGATTAGAAACAATTTTTCTTCTCCCAGGGCATAAAACCAGCCAGTTTCAATAAAGTCACTGATCCGGAAGTAAAAGAAATCATTGAAGGATGTATTCGTCAAAACAAATCTGAAAGGTGGGTACAATTGTAGTGAAATAGCAACTGATGGGTACATTTTTCTTTTATCTTGCACTGGGTCATTTTCTGACTTTTCAATCATACTGGGTATGACATTTGAGTGGAAGCTAATACTGTTTAGAGTGAATGTATCAGTGCATGTTTTTTTGCCATTTTAGACTTTTTTTGTTGTTGCCCAGGGTAGAGTGCAGTGGCACGCTCCCGGCCACTGCAGCCTCAACATGCTGGGCTTAGATAATCCTTCTGCCTCAGCCTTCCAAGTAGCTGGAACTACATGCACATGCCACCAGTTGGCTAATTCTTTTTTTTTTTTTTTTTTTGAGTTGGAGTCTCACTCTATCGCCCAGACTGGAGTGCAGTGGCCACTCCCGGCCACCGCAGCCTCGACCTGCTGGGCTCTGGCGATCCTTCCACCTCAGCCTTCCGAGTAGCCGGAATTACAGGCATGCGCCCGGCTGATTTTTTGATTTATTGTAGAGATGAGGTCTCGCTGCCCAGGCGGGTCTCGAACGCGCGGGCTCAGGCAATTCACTCACCTCAGCCTCCCAAAGGCGCGGGATTACTGGCTGAACCACCGAGCCCAGCAATTCTTTTTTAAATTTATTGCAGAGACGAGGTCTTGCCAAGTTGTCCAGGCTGACCTCGAACCTGTGGACTCAGGCAATCCTCTTGCCTCTGCTTTCCAAAATGCTGGAATTATAGGTGTGAGTCATTGTACCTGACCATTTTAGACTTTTATATCATGTGCTGACGTTTTCTTGAACTGACATTTGGTTTTCATGTGTGTTGTGACAAGTTTTCATCACCTTCAACCATCAGCTTAACTGTCAATAGGCCCTCACAGGTTAACTTGCTTCTAACAGTTGAGAGTAGACAGATGTTTTCAATTTGATCATATATCCTTGTGTCATGATAATAATAAAGCTACTATGGATCTTTTTGTTCAAGAAATAATACAGATTTATTTGTGTCACAATTTGTGTTTGTCTTTTTTTTTTTTTTTTGAGTTGGAGTCTCACTCTGTTGCCCAGACTGGAGTGCAGTGGCTGCTCCCGGCCACCTCAGCCTCGACCTGCTGGGCTCCGGCGATCCTTCCGCCTCAGCCTTCCAAGTAGCTGGAACTACAGGCGCGTGCTACCACACCCGGCTGATTTTTTGATTTATTGTAGAGATGAGGTCTCGCCTGCCCAGGCGGGTCTCGAACCCGCAGGCTCAGGCAATCCACTCACCTCAGCCTCCCAAGGCGCGGATTTACAGGCTGAGCCACCTAGCCCGGCTACGAATTTTCTTTTAAGTTGTCATAAAATACTTATAACCTAAGATACACCATTTTAGTTACTTTTTAGGTATACATTTCAGAGGCATTAAGTACATTCACATTGTTTTACAACCACCATTACTATTCATTTCCAGGACTTTTTCATCATTCCAAATAGAAACTCTATATCCATTAAATAATAACTCCCCATTTCTTTTACCCTCTAGCCCCTGGTAATCTCTATTCGACTTTGTATCTCTATGGATTTGTCTGTTTTAGGCACCTCATATAAGTGGAATCAGACAATATATGTACTTTTGCATCTGAGTTATTTCATTTAGCATAGCATTTTGAAGGTTGGTCCATGTTGTAGCATGTATCAAAATTTCCTTCTTCTTTAAGACTGAATAATATTCCATTGTATGTATATGCCACATGTTGTTTATCCATTCATCTGTTGATGGACACTTGGCTGTTGTGAATAATGCTGCATGAATGTTGGTGTACAAGTATCTCTCTCTTTGAATCCTTGCTTTCAGTTCTTTTGCTTATATACCTAGGGATGGAATTACTGAATCATATAGTAATACTATGTGTAACTTTTTTGAAGAACCACCAAACTTTCCCACAGCAGCTGTGCCATTTTGTATTTCCACCGTCAACTTACAAAGGTTCCAATTTCTCGACATCCTTACCAATACTTACTATTTTTCTTTTTTTGATAATAGCCATTCTAATGGGTATGAAGTGGCATCTCATTGTGGTTTTGATTTGTATTTCACTAATGACTAATGATATAAAATACCTTTTCCTGTGCTTATTGGCCATTTGTATCTCTTTGGAGAGATACCTATTCAAGGCCTTTGTTCATTTTTAATTAAGTTTTTTTGTTGAGTTATAGAAGTTTAGGCATGTTTTTAAAAATGAGGCTAAAAATGTTATGTAGTAGTAGCTATTTAATGTGGATTGTTTTGTATAGCCTTTTAATTTTGCTCTATTACCAATGAAGATTGGAATATTCAAAAAGATTCATGGCATATTAGTGTATTGGAAAAAGCACAGGTTTCAATATCAGACTAACATTCAAATTTGGACTCATACTTAGCAAGTGTTATATTCAGCAAGTTACTTAGTTGTTTCTTAAAACAGATACGATTTTGATGACTAAAAGGATAATGAATGTATATAAAATAACAGTAATGGGCAGTCAATAAATGGCATCTTCTGCTGCACTGGTATAATTATTCCTAAGTAAAAATGTGGTATATAATTGCAGTTTTACTGTAAATGAACAAAAGTTTTTCAGGAAAAGAATTTTACTAAAAATAATTTTACTATAAATAACAGTAAACATTTTCATTGAGAGGTAGAAGCCTGAACTTGGTTGTGTCTCTTTAAACACATCTCACTTTAGCCTTAAAACAAATTAGCTTGAGCAGGCTTGTTGTTTTTATGACACTGTCTTAGTTAAGTATTTGTCTCTTGATTGCTAAAAATGTAGAAGGTTGAAAATCCTTAACTTATAGGATATCATGTTGTCTATATGCTTTTTCTTTTTTAGTATAAGAGGGACTCTGTGTAGACATTATGGAGTATATCAGTTTCAGCTCTCCCTGGCCTGTAATACAGATAGGTTAAATATTGTATACCTGTTTTAAAAGTTAGTAAAAGAAACGTCAATTAACTTTCCTAGCTTATAAAATAATCTTTTGAAGCTATGTCCTTTGTAGTTCTTCAGAGATGGTTAATCCCTGATATTAGGCTATGATTGTACCAGTTATATGTATATTCTCACCTGAAATTAGAGTTAAATACTTTAAGAAAACCACAGGACTTTATCAAACCACATTAGTTTTACCTATGGCATTCTCTAAAGAGTAAAGTACGCTGACATATTATTGTTAATGGAGTCTATTTATAACATTCATAAAAGAGTTTGAATTTCTAATTTACTTTAGAGTTTATATATCTGCAAGAGTTTTTTATTTTCTTTGCTGAAATTCTATTATTTGAGTCTGAGTAACTTAAGCCAAGTGGCTTAGAGAAGCTAATCAGTACACCTAACGTGTGCGAGGTCTGACGATTAAGTTCATGAACTCATCCTAGAACAAGTGCTACATACCTCATTGCTGAATATCACTACAGTCACCCTTGAAGTACTCCCTTTGGGAAGCTATGCATTGACATCAGCACCTATTCACCCATCAAAGCAGTTTTGGAACTCTTTTTCTGGAATGGCCATCAGAGCTGTCATCATATTACCCTTGATGTCCTGAATGTCATCAAAATGTCTTCCTTTCAATATTTCCTTTATCTTCAGGTAAAGAAAAAAGTCATTGGGGGAACAGATCAGGTGAGTTGGGAAAGTGTTCCAATACAGTTTTTTGTTTGCTGACTAAAAACTCCCTTACAGACAGTGCTGTGTGAGTTGGTGCATTGTCATGATGATGCAAGAACTCCTTTGGGACCGTTTTTGCACACACCTTTCTCGTGCCAAAATTTTCAGTTAAGATTTTCCTAACTGTTTCTCTATCAATGTTTATTTAGTCTGCTAGGCTTTTTACAGTCAGCCAACGATTTTGATGTACAATTCAATGAATTTTTTCAATGTTTTCATCAGTTCTGCTCTTTACAGGCCATCCTGACCTTTCTTCATCAGTGACGCTTTTTCTTCTCTCAGAAAAATGTTTAATCTATTTGTACACTGCTGTTTTTTTATGGCATTATCCCCATAAACTAGGAATAGCATGTCCCTGATTTTACTTCTACTCTTACCAAATTTAACAAGAAATTTAATTTTTGTTCATTGCTCTAATTCAAGCTCTGACTTTCTCACAACGGAACACAAAACCATGCAACGACAATAATGAACGTCACTCAGCAAGAGACCACCACCAGTCAACATGAACACAGTTGTGAGACACTGATATACTAAGGTTATGAAACCTTACAGAGTTGTTTGTACAGTGCTGCTGAGGAATGCACAGGGTGGCAAGTTCGCAAACTTAATTGTCAGACCTCGTACTACAGCACTTCAATTCTCTTTAGGCATACTTTTATGTATGTTAAACTGTGTTATCTAGATGTATTACTGGTAGTAATTAATCTTTAATTAAGGTCATTATATATACATATTAGTTGGGAATTCTTTGCATCCCAGTAGTAGTAAGTTGGATATAAGGTTTTTTATTTTTGGTCAGGCATGTTGGCTCATGCCTGTAATCTCAGTACTTTGGGAGGCTGAGGCGGGAGGATTGCTTGAGGTCAGGAGTTTGAGATCACCTGGGCAACATAGTGAGACCCTGTCTACAAAAAAAAGAAATAAAGGTCCTGAACATTTATCACAATACTACAAGAGAGGGATCAGCTGTTAGCGGGATACTGCCAGGGGTGGGAAGGGGGCCACATAGCATCACTAAGGGTACCTGATCCTAAACCAGGGGAAGCGAGGACCAGTCGGAGACCCAAACTTCACCTGCATGTAGACTACTTATGTACCTAATCCTGACTTGTACCCCATATCTTTTTTTATTTTTATTTTTTGCGTTGGAGTCTCTGTCGCCCAGGCTCGAGTACAGTGGCATACTCATGGCTACCACAGCCTTGGCCTCCTAGGCTTAAATGATCCTTTTGCATTAGCCTCCCAAGTAGCTGGAACCACAGGTGTACACTACCATGCCTAGCTAATTTTTTTTTTTAAATTGGAATCTCACTCTGTTGTCCAGACTAGAGTGCAGTGGCACACTCATGGCCACCCCAGTGTTGACTGGCTGGGCTCTGACTGTCCTTCCACCTCAGCCTTCCAAGTAGCCAGAAGAACAGGCGCGTGCCACCACGCCCAGCTAATTTTTTTTATTTTTTTATTTTTTTTGAGTTGGAGTCTCACTCTGTTGCCCAGACTGGAGTGCAGTGGCTGCTCCCAGCCACCGCAGCCTTGACTTGCTGGGCTCCGGAGATCCTTCCGCCTCTGCTTTCCAAGTAGCTGGAACTACAGGCGTGTGCTACCATGCCCGGCTCATTTTTGATTTATTGTAGAGATGAGGTCTCGCCAAGTTGCCCAGGTGGGTCTCGAACCCATGGGCTCCGGCAATCCACTCACCTCAGCCTCCCAAAGGCGCGGGATTACAGGCTGAGCCACCAAGCCCAGCTACGCCCAGCTAATTTAAAAAAAATTATTTTAGAGACGAGATCTCGCGAAGTTGCCCAGGCTAGTCTCGAGCCCCTGGGCTCAGGCAGTCTTCTCGCCTCCATCTCCCAAAGTGCTGGGATTACAGGCATGAGCCAGCACACCTGCTGTACTCACATCTTTACAATAAAATAAAGAAAAAAAAAGAAATTAGCTGTACATGTTGGTACTCTACTATAGTTCTAGCTTCTTGGGAGGCTGAGGCGGGAGAATTGCTTGAGCCCAGGAGTTTGAGGCTACAATTAGCTATGATCGTGCCACTGCACTTCAGCCTGGGCAGCAGAGTGAAATACTGTCCCTTAAAACAAACAAAAAAACTGAGGTGAGAAGTTTGTTTGAGCCTAGGAGTTTGAGACTAGCCTGGGCAACATAGGGAAATTTTGTCTCTACAAAAAAAAATTTAAAAATTAGCTGGGGTAGTGGCGAGTGCCTGTAGTTCCAGCTACTTATGAAGTTGAGGTAGAAGGATCAGCTGATCCCAGCATGTTGAGGCTGCAGTTGCCATGAGCATGCCATTGCCCTCCAGCCTGGGAGACAGAGTGAGACTCTGACTCAAAAAAAAAAAAAAAAAAAAGATTAAAAAATTTGGTTTTTATAAAAAAACATGTTAATTATTAAATTAATATAGCATTTATTTATTTATTTTTAAAGATATGGGGGTATAATTCAGGGTTAGGTACATAAGTGGTCATCGTACAGGTGAAGTTTGGGCCTCCCATTGGTCCTCCCTTGGCTTGATTTGGGATCAGGTACCCTTATTGATGTTATGTGCCCCCTCAATAGAATATTTAAAGTAAGGTTGTTTCCTTGATGCAATTAATTTTTACTAATTAAAGGATCTACATTTTGCATATGATTGGAAGAATTTATAATGAGATTTATATTCTGTTTATTAGGTTATCTATCAGGGACCTACTAAACCACGCATTTTTTGCTGAGGATACAGGACTGAGGGTGGAGTTAGCAGAGGAAGATGATTGCTCAAATTCATCCTTGGCTTTAAGACTCTGGGTTGAAGACCCTAAAAAGCTGAAAGGCAAACACAAAGACAATGAAGCTATTGAATTCAGTTTCAATTTAGAAACAGATACGCCTGAGGAAGTAGCATATGAAATGGTAAGTGAATCCCACTGCTGTTTTCCCTACCATTTACAGCATCAGGGATGATTCTTTTCTCCTCATTGCTTTCTTTCCATTTTCTCTGTTTCAGTTGTTAATGTTGTCGTGAAGTGTATCTCTATGACAGAGTACATTACATTTGTCTACACAGTGTAAGGAATAGTAAAATACTATTTTTGTTAAGAAATAAAACATTGCCAGTATCTTAGAAGCTACCCCATTGCTCCTTTCAGTTGCATTTCTGTCCCTCATCACCACAAGTAATTTCTACCCTGACTTTTGTTGTTACTCATTTCTTTGCTTTTCTTTATAGTTCACCTAAGCAATAGATTGTTTTATTTTGAAACCTAAATGGCAAGCACACACCTAGCTGTATAAGGAAGGGGCAGTATTGGTATGATTAGGTAAAGAGTCCCAGGAGACGTTACACTGAAGAGAGTCTCTTTGTCATAGTCTGGCTTCAGTTTCCCTAAGAGTTTACGAGAGCCACTTCTGGAGAAGTCAGAGGACAAGGTCATGAGTGAGTCCTGAGAAATAAACCCGAGACTTAGCACAGTCAGAACACTGGCCGGGCTGCTGTGTGGACTAGAAATTAATTGTCTGGTAACTGTATGGTTTGATGGCAAGTGGGTCTTTCTGACAATTCGCTTCTAATCTCCCATGACCAGCCCCCACCCTTAATGGAAGATTACAGCAGATAACTTCTGTGTGATGATGGTGTGTGCACACTCGCTCCAGGCAGCTGCAGTGCTGGACTTTCAGCTCCTGGAAGTTGCTCTTCAGTCCTTTAATGTGCCCCCACCCCATGTTCAAAGACAGCAATGGCATGTTGAATCCTTCTAGTGTCAGCAATTGGCTAAAGATTCAACCCAGATAATGTCCCTAGCTTAAGGTAATTTGTGCTACATAGCCAACACAATGATGGGAGTGATGTCATATTCACAGGTTTGGGGATCAAAAGGGGCCATCATTTTGTCTACCACAGGGACTAATAAACTAGATGGTATGGTTGCTTACATAGGATTTGTTAACTTTGACTTCTAGTGTAGTGTTTTTGAGTGGACCATTAGCTCAGGAATCTCTGGTGTCAGTATTTATAAGTCTTTCATTTTAGGTTGGTCACATTCCCCAGAGAAGCATCTTTCAGTCTCCTTCTTGGAGGATAAAGATTTGGTTATTGGTATTTTGGTAGCTTAGTAGGGAAGAGGGCTGGGCTTTTCTGCATTCGGCATCCAGCTGCATATGGTAACTTAATCATCTTCCTTTCAATGTGGTAGCCAAATCCTCAACTGTACCTGGTATTCCATAATCCAGAGATTCTCTCTTTATCCCTCTCCAGAGAACAAAACTTCAAATGTATGGGGTAGGAGAGAAGCAGTCACCCAAAGGTGTGGGATAAAGTGTGCGACTCAAGGACCCAAATAACTACTTCTCAAAACCCCTCCAGTGAGGTGCAGTGGCTAATACCTGTAATCCCAGCACTTTGGGAGGCTGAGGCAGTAGGATTATTTGAGGCCAAGCATTTAAAGCCTGCCTGGGAAACATAGCGAGATCTTGTCTACAAAAAATGAAAAAATTATCAGGGTTTGGTGGTGCGTGCCTGTAGTCCCAGCTACTCGGGAGGCTGAGGTGGGAGGATCGCTTGAGCCCAGGAGGTTAAAACTGCAGTGAGCCATGATTGCACCACTGCACTCCAGCTAGAATGACAGAATGAGAACTCCCTCTCAAAAACAAAAAACGAAAACCTCTTTCACTTAGTCTTCTTTATTTTAGCCATCTCTTTTGAGTTAATCATCAGTTCTGGAAGTACCTGGAGCTGCAGGTTCCTATACCTTATGCATATGCTTCAGTATAAATGAGAATAATTCTCAGTTTTCCCTAGTTTACCTTTGTCAGTTCTGCTATGGCAATTATTAATTGTCTATATTCCATATTCCAAGGTGCCCAAAATCTTTTTGCTGTTGTCTTTCTCTTATTTTCTCTGTCTTTGTGGGCTTATAACTTAAAGTGAGCTTTGGGAGTTAGCAAAATTAAATATGTGTGTTCTGTCTAACATTTTGATCATCTTTCAAGTATCCTGAAATTTCCCAGAGTCTGAAGACGCCCCAAGACATATTTGATTTAAAAAGCAGATTGAAGGACTGAGACTGATAACCCATGCTACCTCCTCAAGTGATGTTCTCTGTTGCTCCGCCCTTTTCCTCTGAGACAAGACAGAAATACACTCAGGCACGACTGAGCTCGTACCCTTTTCCCTTCTCTCATTCTCTTTGAAATACCCTTTCTCCTTCTCTCATTCTTCTAATGCCTAGTAAGATGTAATACTTTGCTATTAGCGTACTTCCCTTGCCTGGAATTTTGGTTTCTACTCCAGACTTCATTTGCACCTTCCTCAATAGCCCTTTTTTGGTCAGAATTTACCTTCCTCCGTGACACTTCTCCATTTTCTCCAGAGATGCATGTGCTCCTACTTTTGGGCTTTTACAGCAGCTCATTTCTACCATCTCACACCAACAGATCATGTGTTCATACAGGACAAAGGATCAACTTAAGTCAGTTGTACTCTGGTGCCCAGTATTGGGCACATTGAAGACACTTAATATTGCTGAATGAGGAAACCTTTTAAATCTTTCACAAAACTTAATAGCAGTCATAAATTACCTGTAATAAGACTGGATAAACTGAAACTTCGACTTATTTTTGTTTATTTCTGTTTAAAGCCAGAATTATTTCAACAATGCCTGGTAATACTATTGATTTTCTTATGCTGATTAAAGGCTCTAGCACTTATGTATGTCTTTGATTATGAGGGACTGTAGAAACAAATTAATTGTTATTTAATAGCATTTGGAATTTGGGAACATAAAATAACTCTGCTAGTAAAAAAAGTTAAAATCTTAAGTGTTAAAGAAGTATTTTGCTTATTATGTTTTATTTGTAGGTTAAGTCTGGATTCTTCCATGAAAGTGATTCCAAAGCTGTTGCTAAATCCATTAGAGACCGGGTGTCCCTGATAAAGAAGACAAGGGAGAGGAAGTCTGCTGGCTGTTTGGAAGAACGTAGGGATTCTCAGTGCAAGTCTATGGGGAAAGTATTCTCTCAGCACCAGAATACAACTTTGCCTCCTGCTCCAGCTCAGCAAACTGGGGTTGAATGTGAAGAAACTGAAGTTGATCAACATGTTCGACAACAACTTCTACAAAGAAAAACACAGCAACACTACTCTTCTTTTACAGGTAACACAGTTATAATTTGTAAATACAAATAAATGTGCAATTATATTCTCTTATCTTTTTAGCAGTGGTCAATGGCCTATTTTTGTTTTTTTCCTTTTTTGTTTATTCTCTTATTTTTAAATAGCACTTTTGTGTTTTTTGAAGCATTCTGTTATTTATCATTTATTGGAACCTTTTACAAAACTCCTGAGATAGATAGGCCAGCTAGTTTCCTTATATTAAAATTAAGAAACTATTTTGTTAAGTGACTTGTTCAAGGCGTAAGTTGTATAACTATTATAATCTAGCATATAGTTATGTTCAGAGTATAAATAAAATGACCTTATTAACATTTTTGAGGGTCTAACATAAATCTTTCACTGAAGAAAATTTGGAACTAAAGATACAGTTTATTCCTCAAGAAGGATTTTTCTAGACTTTAAGATCCTTTGTATTTTAAGCTCAAATATAAAATTAACACAGCCGGGCTCGGTGGCTCAGCCTGTAATCCCGCGCCTTTGGGAGGCTGAGGTGAGTGGATTGCCTGAGCCTGTGGGTTCGAGACCCGCCTAGGCAGGCAAGACCTCATCTCTACAATAAATCAAAAAATCAGCCGAGCATAGTAGTGCGTGCCTGTAATTCCGGCTACTTGGAAGGCTGAGGCAGAAGGATTGCCGGAGGTCAATCCTTGCCCAGCAGGTCAAGGCTGCGGTGGCCGGGAGCGGCCACTGCACTCCAGTCTGGGTGACCGAGTGAGACTCCAACTCAAAAAAAACAAAACAAACAAACAAAAAAATAATAAATAAAATTAACACAATTCCACCAATTTTCTACTGTAATGGATTCTCTTCTCCAGAGGGACACAGTATTTGCATAATAATAACCAACTATTCTACAAAGACAATATTTTTTCTACCTAGGTTCTAGGAGAAAGAGACTATGACACTTATATTTTACTGAAATTCTCACGTCAAGTGTAGATTAGTTAGGGATATACATGAAATGGCCTGCAAATGAAGTTGATTTTTATGTGATTCTTTGTTTTTAGGTTTGTTTACTAAGAATATTTTAGTCAACATATCATTGCTTGATGGAGAGTGTACATGATGGTTTTTGGTTAATTCTGTAGTATATATATTTTATTTAAAGCTATCTGAGCCGGGCTCGGTGGCTCAGCCTGTAATCCCACGCTTTGGGAGGCTGAGGTGAGTGGATTGCTTGAGCCCGCGGGTTTCAGACCCACCTGGGCAACTTGGCGAGACCTCATCTCTACAATAAATCAGAAAATTAGCCGGGCATGGTAGCGCGTACCTATAGTTCCAGCTAGTTGGAAGGCTGAGGCGGAAGGATCGCCAGAGCCCAGTAGGTCGAGGCTGCGGAGGCCAGGAGCGGCCACTGCACTCCAGTCTGGGTGACAAAGTGAGACTCCGACTCAAAAACAAAAACAAAAACAAAAAACTCAGGTTGTCAGAGTCAAGTAACTGTTAAATAGATACTTACCATTATCTATACAATTTGTACTCTGTGCTTCAAGTTTTCCCTCCTATTTGTTGCTTATTTTCTTTGTTATAGGTGACAATCTGTCTGAGGCAGGAGCTGGATCAGTTATACATTCAGATACTTCAAGCCAGCCCAGTATAGCCTATTCCTCAAACCAAACAATGGGCTCTCAAATGGTTTCTAACATCCCACAGGCTGAAATAAATGTTCCAGGGCAAATTTATCCATCTCAGCAACCAGTAGGACATTACCAGCAAGTTTCAGGGGTGAGGTGAACTGTTGTATTTTTAAATATATGATCAGTATATTTACTGTAAATAGGAGAGTTTATCTTTAACCTTTTTTTTTCTTATTTAATAGTTGCAGAAGCTGCCAAAGCTGACTCAGCCCCAAATTTTGCCTTTGGTTCAAGGTCAGTCCACTGTTTTGCCTGTACATGTCCTTGGACCTACAGTTATTTTGCAACCCCAAGTTTCCCCATTAACTGTCCAGAAGTTCTCACAGATAAAGGTAAGAATCATTTTAGAGGCTCTATATTCATTTTACCACATTTAACACTGCCTAGACATTCTGAGAGGCAGAGGTTCTCTTTCATAAATTCATCATAGTTTAGATAAAGGTCACTGAAAGCTAAAAGTTGTTTGTGCTGTCCTTTACATAAAACATTCCTCTTGAGGATATGCCTAACATTGTGTAATAGAATATTAAGACACTGCTTGTATAATTGGAGAAGAAACTGATAACTCACTATATGTGGACAAAAGATTTATTTAGGACTCTGATCGCTTCCTCTTGGTAATGATGGTTTGTTCTTTGTATTGAACTTTTCCAGCCTGGTTTGAATGTGGAGGGATGTCTGTTGCAGTTAATCAAAAATAGTATTTCATAGACTTTCATAATTTTTAGCACATTCATCTAAATTCTTTATTTGTTTTGGTTCATGTTTATTTCTGTAGGAGAAATAAGCGTTTTTGTCTTTCAGACTCTTAAAGTCAGTGTTACACTTATTTCTGACAATGAGTAAACAGTCTTTGTATGAGTTCATATATCAAGACTCTATCCTGGTCCTAGGTTGTTGACTCTGGACACATGGTTGGAGTTTTCTTTGTCATTACCTGGTTTTCTCCCCCCAGCCCCCAACATACTCCTTTTGTGCCTTCCGTCTCTGGGAGTGAAATGCTCTGAGCTCCTGGACATTCTCTGTTTAGCTGCTAGAATGTCTGATTTAGGCAGCAGCTGGTATATCTTTAAGAGATGAGTGTATAGTCAGTTGCAGTTCGTCAACAAACTTTTGGAGATAAAAGTAAAATAAAACACGATCCTTGCCCTCAAGGAGCTCAGTCTTATAGGGGAAGGCATATACATACTTGACAAATGTCAGATTCATTTAGAATCTGCTGGGGGTAGATTTAGTTTGATATAGGTGGAAGTCCCTGATTTTGGCTAGTGTTTATAAATGATATAGTATATATCTGTAATTGAGGTCATGTTGTGGTTTGATTTGTCTCTTTCCAAGCCTATAATGCAAAGTATGTTGGATTAGTGCTTAAATTTAACTTAGGCTCAATCACATAAATATACAAGTATATGTATTTTAAAATGTGTTTCTAAAATTTAAAAAAATTATTATGAAAGTGTTATTTGCTTATTTAAAAACAAAGTCCGGCCAGGCATGGTGGCTTATGCCTGTAATCACAGTACTTTGGGAAGCTAAAGTGAGAAGATTGCCTGAGCTCAGGAGTTTTAGACCAGCCTGGGTAACTTGACAAGACTTCATCTGTACAATTAAAAAATAACTGGGTGTGGTGGCACATGCCTGTAGTCCCAGCTACTTGGAAGGCTGAGTCAGAAGGATTGTCTGAGTCTGAAGGAGGTCGGGGCAGTGACTGTGATCATGCCACTGCACTCCAGCCTGGGTGATAGAGTGAGACTTCGACTAAAAATAAAAATAAAGCCCATAAAGTTATAAAGAAGAAAGTGAAAGTCACCTGGTATCCTTCCTGTTAGAAACAACTTTTTGTTTATATTTGGGGTATAGCCTCTAGATTTGTCTTTTTTTCTATGTATACATGCATAATTTTATTTATAATATACATATGTATGTTGCATACATGCAATTTTTTGTAGTCTGCCCTTTTCACCTAATATATAGAAGCCACATGAGCAGGTACTACTTGGTTCTTTTTATGGGCATGGTGGTTCAACTTCTAGGAGTGATAGAAGCCAATCTATGTTATTTCTGCCTACTCTCTCCTTTCTTCTTGAGAGAGCATCTGGTTCATTTTAGCTATGATATGAGCTTTCTCCTTTGAGACTTCCACTGTTGGGTGTGTGAAGGTGTCAGATTCAGATACCCTGAATCTCTGCCAGGGTTTGAATGAGTTATGTAGCAAGTGCAATAAATGAGAAGCTGTGAGCAGTATATTGCTGTGACTAGACTCAGCTCCTTAGTGTATTAAAGTAGCATTTACTCAGGGTGTTAGGATTTTTATAAGACTAGTACCTTTTTGATAACTTGCTGAAATGTTTAGAAGAAAGCATTATTTTATCTATCTGTCTGGGACAGTCCCATTAAAATGGGCATAGTATATGCAGTTATAATTGGAATTTTCCTTGCACCAGCACCAGGAACTGCAGCTGGCCTTTGGAGCAGATGGACAAACTTCAGCCCAACCTATGACTTTAGGCTTGTCAGTTACTGGAGTTCCACAATCAGTCCTTTCTGCAGTTTCTCCTCAGACATTGACACTGCTTTACAGATTACTTGCCAGCATCCAGCAGCTGGTCTTCAACTTGAGCATGGCCCTAGTAATGGGCATCAGGCTTTAACCAAAGCACTAGATGCCAGTCAGACTCCTAGTTTCTTACCAGTTAGTCACCCTCAAGCTTTGTTGAATCATCCTTTTGCCCAATATGTGAGCAGTGCACAAAATGCTGCTGGTACAGTTCAGCTACCTTCTAATTCCGTCGGGGGGCATCCAGGGACCCGTCAGTCTTCACAAAAGATACATTCAGTATCCCAGCCATACCCAGTGGTACATCAGAAGTTAGTAACTCCAGGTTCTTCAATGCCACAACGCTAGACTCTGCATTTGAAGGAGCTTTGTTTCCAAGCCTCTATTCAGCAACAGCCATCAATTTTACAACCTAAGATTATGGTATCACCACAGAAAAATGTTCAGCAGGATTGTATTCTGCAAGAGTCTGAAGCTCTTGCAAGTCAGCAACAGCCGAAGGGTGGTATTGAAAATATGACTAAGCCCCTGGAACAGCCATCTTATTCTGTTCAACACACTTATCCAGGGCCACCTGCAGTATTACCGTTCTTCCCATTGAAGACTCCTGAGCAGCTGCCCTTTGTGATACGTCCCCAGGAACAAACTTCTTATTCATTACAGTTGACTGACCCAATCCATACTCCAGCACAGCCTATTTATTCACTGCCAGCCCTGAAGCATCCTCTTTACACTGTACAACCACCAGGATCACAGCCAGCTTATTCTATGTAGACTTCGTATCCAGTCCCACCTGCAGTGCACTCCTCTAATTTGGCACCAGCCCAAGGGCAGCCTACTTATCTAGTACAACCTCCCGTTTGGTCACCTTTTTCAGATCAGCCAGCATATGAGATCCAGGCAGTTTACTCTGTGCAACTTATGGAACAGCCTGCTTATCAGGCACTGCCTCTTGAGCATGTCTCTTATTCAGGACAAACTGCTTGTACCATCAAGACAACTGAACAGGCAACCTTCATAACCCAGAGAGTATATACAACAGACTCACCTGATAGCAAGCAAGTATACATTACAAACTCTGGAGGTCAGAAGTTATACACTGTACTACATTTTGTAGCACAGACTTCTGAGAAACAACCCTATTTAGTACAATCCCAAGGTGGTACTTCTTTAACACTGGAACAAAAGATGTATTTGACATCAACTTTAGATACACAGACACGTTCCACTGAGCCTATATTTAAGGTCCACCATTCAGTGACTTCATCCCAAGCAGATGTCAGTTTTGGACACCAGCAGCTAAAAGCACAAGCTGAGTCAACTAGCATTGCATCACAGAGGGTAGTGGAAGGACAGATGCAAAACCCTGGGCAGATGTCCTTCATTCAGCAGGCCTCTTCACAGGCCCAGATCCAGCCCTTACATTTCTCAGCACAGCTTTCCCAATCACATCCAACACCATACCAGGTTTCCCAGTCAGCTTTCATTCAGCGTCAGTTGATGACTCATTCATCTCATAGACAAGCACAGAAAACCCGTAAGTTGTTTACTCAAGAAGGTCCCATAAATCAACAGCAATCTTTGTATAGTCAAAATGCTGCTCTCCAGCAGCAGCAGGTACCTCATTCACAGGCATCTGACCAGGTTCAGCCATTACCAGCTATTCCAAAGACCATTACAAACATGGTACAGATTATACCTCCTTTCCAAGAACAGTTGCAACTGGTGGCAGTGGAGCAACAATATGTAATACAGCCTTTAGTGCAGCTTCAAGTGCTTCGGGTATTAGACAACAATCAAACTTTTTCCCTACAGAAAAACCTAGCACAGCACCCGTCAGCATACAGCCAGCCCTAGTCTATTGACGAGCCACAGTGGCAGCCATCTTCTATCTTAGCACCTGTTTCTGGATCATCAGATCCACAGTTATAACAGCAGACCCTCTATCAAAACTCTGGGTTAGCTATTCTAAATCAGGAGTCTTCTTCTGTTCATCTCCTGACACTTAGCATTCCAGTACAGGCTTTCATTGCCTTTCAGAGTATTTCTGTGTTAACAGATACAACAACATTTACAAGGCCAAGAAATTCCAACAGTAAATCCTCCTGTGGGAAAATGTAGATGATTGTGATTTTTTTGTAATGTTCAAGGGTCAGGAAGATCGTGAACTGTAATAGAAATAATGCTGAATTGAGGATCCCTGTTCCTGACTTTTCCTTACTCATTCAGTGACCTTGATTCAGGTCTCTTCTGAATTTCATTATCTGTAAAGTGAAAGGATTAGACCAAATTATGACAATGAAACATATTTGAGCACCTGCTTGGGATATATCATTGAATAAAACACATAAATCCCTTCTGTCATTGACTTGTGTTGTCTAATGGGGAAAGACTGTCAATAACCATTATAAGAAGTAGATTATGCAATACAAAGTGCTTTGGGGAAAATGTAGTACAGGGGAAGGAGGAAAGTGAGTTGCAGTTTTAAGGAAGGTGGCCATCAGGGTAGGTCTCATTGAGAAGGTGACATTTGAGCAAACACTTGGGGGAGATGCAGGAGTCAGCAATGCACGTCAGGCAGAGAAAATAACTGGTGCAAAGGTCTTAAGGGAGGAGTGTCAGGCATGTTTGAAGAACAGCAAGGAAGCCAGTATAGCTTTCCAAGATCTTTTAGTCCTAAAATGTTAGAAGAATATGGATCTCTTATTGTTCTACACTTACAATAGAGCATTTGCTTTTGTGAGATAAAAATTAATACTGTCGAGTGATTCTTATGTGCCAAATACTATTCTAAAGGCATTACCTGTACTATCCTTACACTAACGCAAGAGTTCTAACTATCATTATCCCTGTTTTACAGGTGAGGAAACTGAGGCTACTCACCAAGGTTAAATAACTTTCCCAGTGTCATACAGGAGAGCTAGCATTTGAACCTAGTTCACTCAATCATTTCACTATGCAGTAAGATAGTTATCCTCCCTGCCAGAATTAGGGAGAAAGGTTATGCTGACTTCAGTGAGATTTAGTTAACTCAGGGAATTGGTTGAATTAATTAAAGGAAAGAACTGAGAATCTGATTTCTTTTTTGCTCTTCTGTTCTGCTTTAGCTATAGTTAAACACTCCAAATAAAGTTTTGTTATCATTAAATGCTTTGAGATCCTTAGATTAAAAAGCTATGCTGTGCTATAAGAGTTATTTTCTAGTGGTAATATGTTACTCTTTTAAACAGCTGTTACCTCAAGTATTACACGTTTTATAAAATCCCCTCTTCATCAAGGGTGTAAATTA
Source organism: Cephalopachus bancanus (assembly GCA_027257055.1). Taxonomy (NCBI): domain Eukaryota; kingdom Metazoa; phylum Chordata; class Mammalia; order Primates; family Tarsiidae; genus Cephalopachus; species Cephalopachus bancanus. The sequence goes on along the minus strand of JAPVLO010001583.1, from coordinate 41,462 downwards.
TAATGAATTCCCATATGTATGGGTTGACTCCTAACAGGTTCGAGCAAGGATAAAGATCTTTGAGGCTGAAGTTTCTTCAGACAAGGGCATACTATTTCAGGATTTATTTTTTTAGAATAAAGTGTTTCACAGAGCATTTTGGACTGGAAAGTTAATTTTGGTGGGTAGATTGCTTGTGTTGTATTTCCTTAACTAATTACTTTACCTAATTAAAAAATGTGGGCAACCCCTTTGGGTCCCCTCCCACTGTGGGAGTTTTCTGTCCTCTCAATAAATCCTGCTTTCTAAAAAAAAAAAAAAAAGTCCCCAACATCTTACAAAGAAAAATTTCAACTATGCAGAATAGTTTTTGAAAAATGAAGTGTGAACACTCATATACCCAACACCTAGATTATTTAGTTAACTATTGCTATATTTGCGCTATATATTTATTTATCCCTTTATTAATTCATTTTATTTTTTTGATGCAAAGTTTAATTTGCTGACATCAATATACTCCATCCATAAATACTTAAGCATACATATCATTAACTAGAACTCAGTATTTGTTTATTTTTTTAGTTTAAATTTACGTGCAGTAAAATGCACAGATCATAATTCAGTGAGTTTTGACAAATGTTTACACCTGTGTAATCCTAACGATTATAAAGATGTAGAAGAGGTGTTGGCAAACTTTTTCTGTAAAGGTCTAGATAGTATTTTAGGCTTTGCAGGCTATATAATCTCTGTTGCAATTTCTCAATTCTGCTGTTGTATGCATGAAAACATAACATTGTTACATAAGCAATATATAAACAAATAGGCATGACTGTGTTCCATTAAAACTTTGCTCACAGAAACAGGTGGTGTGCCAGATTTGGCCTGAGGACCGTAGCTTGCCCACTTGATATAGAATATTGCCATTACTCAGTTGAGGGAAACTGCCAGGGGAGGGAGGGGCACACCTCATCAACAAGGGTACCTGCATAATGAACGTTTGTATACTTAACCCTGAATTGTACCTAATCTTGAATTGTACCCCATATCTTTAAAATTAAAAGAAAAAGGTAGAATATTGCCATTACTCCACAAAGTTCCCTAATGCCCCATCCCAGTCAGTCCTCCCTACACCCTGTGAGAGTCAACCACTGCTGATTTTTTCATCATAGATTAGTTGAGCCTGTTCTAGACCTTCATACAAATGGAATCATGCAATATATACTCTTGTGTAAGGCTGTTCTCTCTCAACATGTTTTTGAGATTGAGCCATGTTGTTGTATTAGTAGCTCATTCTTTTTTAATTGCAGAATAATATTCCATTGTGTGACTATACCAAATTTGTTTGTCCATTCTACTATTCACAAGTACCTGAGTGGTTTCTAATTCTTGGCTATCGTGGATAAAGCTGCTATGAATATTCTTAGTGGGCATATTTTCATTTCTCTTGGATTATACCTACCTAGGAATAGAATTGATGGGGTCATAGAATAAGTGTTTGTTTAACTTTTTAAGAAGTTGCCAATTTTCTAAATTGGCTGCACTAACACCAGCATTGTATAAGAGCTCCACACACTCATCAACATTTGGTGGTGTATGTTTTTTATTTTTTTTGAGTTGAAGTCTCACTCTGTCACCCAGACTGGAGTGCAGTGGCACACTCCTGGCTACCACATCCTCGACCTGCTGGTCTCCGGCAGTCCTTCCACTCAGCCTTCTAAGTAGCTGGAACTACAGGCACGCGCTACCATGACCAGCTAATTTTTTGATTTATTGTAGAGATGAGGTCTTGCCAAGTTGCCTAGGCAGGTCTCAAACCCGCAGGCTCAGGCAATTCACTCACCTCGGCCTCCCAAAGCGCAGGATTACAGGCAGAGCCACTGAGCCCGACCTGGTGGTGTATTTTTAATTTTAGCTATTCTGGTGGGTGTGTAGTGGTATCTCATTGTGATTTTAATTTGCATATCCCTGATGACTATGATGCTGAGTACCTTTTCATGTATATGTTGACCTTTGTGTATCTGTCTTTGTAAAGTATCTGTTCTAGTCATTTGCCCATTTTATTTGCTCAAGTTTTTTTTTTTTTTTTTGCTATTGACTTGTAGGAGTTCTTTATTCTGGATTATACCAGTCTTTTGTCAGATACATTTTTTTTGTTTTGTTTAGTTTTGTTTTGAGTTGGAGTCTCACTCCGTCACCCAGGCTGGAGTGCAGTGGCTCGCTCACAGCCACCCAAGCATTGACCTGCTAGACTCAGGCGATCCTTCTGCCTCAGCCTTCCAAGTAGCTGGAACTACAGGCACATGCTACCACACCCAGCTAATTTTTTTATTTATTGTAGAGATGAGGTCTTGCCAAGTTGCCCAGGCAGTTCTTGAACCCATGAACTCAGGCAGTCCTTTCACCTTGGCTTCCCAAAGCGCTGGGATTACAGACTCGAGCCACTGCCCAAAGCCCAGATACATGTTTTACAAATATATTCTCCAGTGTGTAGATTGCCCATTCATTTTTGTTAATGGTCTTATTTGATAGGCATGTTGTCCCCATTTTAATTTTGATGAAATCTAATTCATCAACATTTTCTATTGTAGTTATTGCTTTCTGTGGCCTAAGAAACCTTTGCCTACACTCAAGTTGCAAAGATACTCTCATATGTTATATATAGTTTTATGGTTTATGTTCAAGTTTGTAGTCCATCTTGAATTAATTTTTGTGAATGGTGTGAAGTAAGGCATCAGGGTTCTTTTTTCCCCCAGTATGAACATCCCATCATTTCAGCTCTATTTGTTGAAAAGTCTTTCCTTTCTCCACATTTCTACCATCACTTACCTTTTTTATTGTATCCATCCTAGTCATGTGTCAAGTGGTATCATTGTGATTTTGATTTACATTTCCCTGAAGGCTAATGTGTTGAGCATCTTTGCATGTGTATGTAGGCCCTTTGTATATTTTCTTTTATCTTATTTGAAGAAATATCTATTGAAATCCAATTTTATTTTTTTCATGTAAATATTCAATTTTTGCAGCACCATTTATTCAAGACTGTTCTTTACCCCTTTATGCTTTGACACCCTTATTGACAATTGGTTGACCATAAAAGTATGAATCCTTCAACTTTTTATTTTTTCAAGATTATTTTGGTTCTTCTGGATCCCTTGCAAATCCATATGAATTTTCTGAATTTTAGGATTAACTTGTCAAGTTTTGCCAAAAGGCCAGCTGGGATTTTGATAGGGATTGTTTTATCTCTGAATAGTATTGTCTCTTAATAATATTAGGTCTTCCAATCCACATACATAGGATGGCTTTTTATTAAATTAGGTATTCGTGAAGTGTTAGTGAGTGTGGAGAAGAGGGAAACCTTGTACACTATTGATGGGAATGTAAATTGGTGTAGCCATATGGAAAACAATATGAAGGTTCCTCAAAAACTCAAAAGTAAAACTGCCATATAGTCCAGCCACTATACTTCTGGGCATATGTCCAAAAGAAACAAAATAGTGTCTCAAAGTGATATCTGCACCCTTCATTGCAGTGTTATTCACAGTAGTCAACTGTGACAAATGAATAGATAAAGAAAATGTGTTCTATAAATATGGACAATGATATATTATTCAGCCACTTTAAAAGAAGGAACTCCTGTCATTTGTGGAAACATGAATGAACCAGGAGGACATTATGCTAAGTAAAACAAGCCTGGCACAGAAAGATAGGTACTTTATGATCTCATTTATATGTGGAATCTAAAAAAGTCAAACTCACAAAAGCAGAGAGCAGAATAGTAGTTGACAGAAGCTGGAGGGGTAGGGGAAATGGGGAGAGATGTAGGTCAAAGGGTACAGGCTTTCATTTATAAAATGAATGCGCTCTGGGGATCTAACATACTATGGCGACTATGTAGTTAATATGTTGTTTACTTGAAATTTTCTAAGAGAATAGATCTTAAGTGTCCTCAGCATACACATACAAATGGTAACTGTGATAATTGATGTGTTAATTAATTTGATTGTAATCATTTCACAGTGTATATGTAGATCAGATTACATTTTACATCATGAATGTATAGAATATATACAATTTTTATTTGTCAATTATACCTCAGTAAAGCTGGTGGAAAAAAAGATGGTTTTGGCTGGACGCGGTGGCTCAGCCTGTAATCCCAGCACTTTAGGAGGCTGAAGTGAGGATTGCCCTGATCCCTGAGGTTAGAGACTTAGCCCGGGCAACTTGGTGAGATCTCATCTCTGCAATAAGTTACAAAAACTAGCCAGGCATGGGCATGGTGGCATGTGTCTGTAGTTCCAGCTACTTAGAAGGCTGAGGCGAAAGGATTACCTAAGCCCAGCAGGTCCAGGCTGCGGTGGCTGTGAGCTACTGCATTCCAGCCTGGGCGACAAGAGTGAGATTCCAACTCAAAAAAAAAAAAAGATGGTTTTAAATTGCAGCAGCATTTTGTAGTTTTTAGCCTACAAATATTATACCTCTACTTCTAGATTATTCTGTTTGATGTTATTTGTAAATGGAATTGTTTTATTTTCTTTTCTTTTTTTTTTTTTTTTTTTGAGTAGGAGTCTCACTCTGTCGCCCAGGCTGGAGTGCAGTGGCCGCTCCTGGCCACTGCAGCCTCCACCTGCTGGGCTCCGGCAATCCTTCCGCCTCAGCCTTCCAAGTAGCTGGAACTACAGGCATGCGCTACCATGCCCAGCTAATTTTTGATTTATTGTAGAGACGAGGTCTTGCCAAGTTGCCCGGACGGGTCTCGAACCCGCGGGCTCAGGCAGTCCACTCACCTCGGCCTCCCAAAGTGCTGGGATTACAGGCTGAGCCACTGAGCCTGGCTTGGAATTGTTTTCTTGTTTGTTGCTATTGTATACAAATATAACTTAATTTCTGTGTGTTGCTCTTGTATCCTGTAACTTTGCTAAATTTGTTAGGTCTAACAGTTTTTTTGTGGATTCTTTTGGATTTTCTATAGTAAGATCATGTCATCATGTCGAGATAGTTTTAAAAAAAATTTTAAGATTTAGGGGTACATGTGAAGATTTACTACATAAGTAAATTGCATGCAGGTGAGGTTTGGACTTCTAGCGGGCCCTCTCTCCCCCAATAGTGTGTTGCCACGTGCTCCCATCCTTCCTGTTCCCTTACTCCTTCTCTCCCCTAGCAACGTCCAGCATCTGCCATTCCCACCCTTGAGTTCTTGTGACCAGTGATCAGGGCCTACTTATGAGTGAGAACATGTGATGAAACAGAGATTTAATTTTTGTTTTCAAATTTAAATGTCATTTCTTTCTTTTTAAATTGCTTTTGCTGGGACTTCTAATATAATTTTGACTTAGATGGTGAGAGCAAATATATCCTTGTGTTGTTCCTGATCTTAGTGGGAAAGCTTTCAGTCTTTCACTATTCAGCATGATGTTACCTGTAGGTCTTTCCACTTTTAAAGAATTTTATTCAGATATAATTTATGTAAAACAAACTGCATATATTTATAGTATACAATTCAGTGAGTTGACAGATACATGTCATTCTCAAGATACTGAACATTTCCAGAACACCCCAAAATTTCTTGTGCTCTACAGTATTTGTGTGTGTGTGTGTGTGTGTGTGTGTGTGTGTGTGTGTGTGTGTGTTTACTCTAGGGATTTTAATTTACATTCTTAATTCTTCACAATTTCTACATAGATTTTTTTTTTTTTTTTTGGAGTAGGAGTCTCACTCTGTCACCCAGGCTGGAGGGCAGTGACACGCTCCTGGCCACTGCAGCCTCGACCTACTGAGCTCAGGTGATCTTTCCACCTCAACCTTCCAAGCTGCTGGAACTACAGGCATGCATCATGCCTGGTTAATTTTTTGATTTATTGTGGAGATGAGGTCTTGCCAAGTTGCCCAGGCTGGTCTCAAACCCTTGGGCTCAGGTAATCCTCTTACTTTGGCCTCCCAAAGTGCTGGGATTATAGGCATGAGCCACCGCACTCGGCCTTCTACATAGATTTGATATTGTATCATAAAATGTAAGAACCATGGAATCATTTATTTTCTTCAAGACTTAAGCTATAGTTGTATCTATTACCTCTACATATACAATAAACCACTCAATACAGTGTTATAATTTTTGCCTTATATAAGCATATGCCTTTACCATGAAATTTAGAAGAGAAAATATTTTGAATTTTGATGATCCAGCTTTTTAATTTTTTTTTTTTTTTTTTGAGTTGGAGTCTCACTCTGTCGCCCAGACTGGAGTGCAGTGGCCGCTCTAGGCCACTGCAGCCTCGACCTGCTGGGCTCCAGTGATCCTTCCGCCTCAGCCTTCCAAGTAGCCGGAACTACAGGCGTGCGCTACCACGCCCAGCTAATTTTTGATTTATTGCAGAGGTGAGGTCTCGCCAAGTTGCCAGGCGGGTCTCGAACCTGCGGGCTCAGGCAATCCACTCACCTCAGTCTCCCAAAGGCGCGGGATTACAGGCTGAGCCACCGAGCCCGGCGCCTTTTATTTCTTAAATGTCCCCCTTATTGTGCTAGCTAGAATTTCCAGAACTGTGTTGTGTTGAATAAGAGTGGTGAGAATGAACATCCTTGTTTTTTTCTCAGTCTTAGGGGAAAGCGTCAAATCTTTCAACATTAGGTATATTATAAGCTACAAATTTTTCTTCATAGATGCTCTTTATCCAGTTGAGGTAGATCCCCTGTGTTCCTCACTGACTGAGAATTTTTGTCATGAATAGGTATTGCCTTTTTCTTTTCTGTTTTTGGTTTTTTTTTTGAGTTGGGATCTCATTCTGTCGCCCAGGCTTAAATGCAGTGGCACACTGCCTGTGGCCACTGCAGCCTCGACCTGCTGGGCTCAGGCGATCCTTCCACCTCAGCCTTCCAAGTAGCTGGAACTACAGGTGTGTACCACTATGCCCAGCTAATTTTAGATTTACTGTAGAGATGAGGTCTCACCATTTGGTCTTACCATTTGCCCAGTCTGATCTTGAACCCACAGGCTAAGGCAATGTTCTCACCTCTGCCTCCAAAACTGCTGGAATTACAGGTATGAGCCACCACACCTGACTAGGTGTGGTCTTTTTAAGTGCTTTTTATGCATCAGTTGATAAGATCATATGATTTTTTTTTCCTCTTGTTGATAAGTTTTGGATTACATTGATTTCAAATATTGCAACAATTTTATATTCTTGGAATGAATTTATTTGCTCATGGTATGTTATGTGTTCTTTGTATGTGTATAAATATCTGCCTATCTATCTAGTTAGATTCCTAATATTTTGTTGAGAATTTTTAAATCAAGTTCATGAGCAATACCTGTAGTTCAGTTCTTCTGTGTCTTTGCTAATTTTCTATCTAGAGGTTTCATCAATTGCTGAGAGTAGAGTGTTTGAAGTTCCTAAATAAAATTATGGATTTATGTGTTTCTCCTTTTAGCTCATTCATTTTTTTTACATGTGGTTTGAAGTTCTCTTGTTTGTTGCTTCCTTTCCCTTTTCCCCCTTCTCTACCTGCCACCCAGCCTAACTCCCTTCTCCTCCCCCTCTGCCCAGCCTGCCTCCCTTCCCCTCCAGGTCACTGTATTTTTTAATTCTGTAATTTCTATATTTTTACAAGTTCTGTTTTTTCCCTGAGGTTTTCTATTTGTTGATGTTTTCAGAGAAATTATAATTGATCACTGGGGCTCTTTTTATGATGGTTGCTTTAAAATCTTTGTCAGATAAGTGCAGCTTTTGATTCATCTTGATATTGATGTAATTTGATTGTCTTTTCTCATTTGAATTGTGATTTTTCTCATTCTTCATATGACAAGGGATTTTAAAAATTGTATCCTGGACATTCAAATATTATGATTAGCTATGATTAATCATATTTAAATTTCTATATTTAGTTTAATCTGTTTCTGCTTGGTCTTCTGGCCCTAGTTGAGCTCTCACTGGGTATCTGCTGGTTCTACCTACAGAACAAAGGTGCTTTTCTGGGCTGCAGGTATTGTTAGATGGGGGCAGAGGATGCTGATGCCTGTCTTTGCTGGAGCTACTAGGGTATGAAAATACTTCCTTGGCCGCTGTCTACTGCTGGATAGAAGACCAGCAGCTGTAGGGTCTGCATGGCTCTCTGCCATTGGGTAGAGGGCTGAAAGATAATGCCCTGGATTCCCTTTTTCTGTTTGGTGAAGAGTGAGGAGACACCTGGCTTGGATCTTTGTTTGCTGCTTGGTGAGCACCACAAATTTCCTGGGTCTGAAAGGTTCCGTGCCGTTGGATGAAGGAGTTGGCAGATGCTCGCCTTTAGTCACTGTCTTCTGCTAAGTGAAGGGAAGGAGATAGTAGGCCTGCTGGCACTCCCTATATGAGTGGAAACCCATATCTGCTGCTGCCTGGTGTTGGACAGAGAATATATCAATATGCTCCAGTTCCCCTGTTGCCACGGTTTTGTGAAAATCAATCCTGCACTTACTGGCAAGTGTTGGATTTGGTGGGTTGGGTAGCTGCTCCTACAGGCTGATTGAGCTCATTATTGCTGGTTTGTGTGTGTGTGTGTGGTGGCAGGGGGTAGCGGTGAGTCAGGTTTCTACTGCTGTGTACATATCAGGCCTGCTTCTGCCACCAGTGGGTGTGAGGTGTGTGGTGGGTTAGCCTGGCCAGCTGTCACTGTAGCCTTTGCTACATGCAGATTGGATGCTGCTGCTGATATGTGGTACAGTGTACGTGGGCTGTATTGTGGGGGTAAGTTGCTGCTGCTATGGACAGATCATCCTCACTGCTGTCACTAGATATGAGGTCTGGAGTGGGGTAGCCCACCTGTGTTCTGCTGTTGCTACTTCTGTGGGCAGATAAGGCCTGTTACTACCAATGGGTGTGGGGAATGGCATGGGATGGCATGCCTGTATTTTGCTGTGCTACGCTATGGGCATATGAGATCTTCTGCTACTAGAGAATCTGGGGTGTGGGAGTGGTTTAGCTTGCTTGGGTTTTGTTGCATTTCCTATTTGTTTCTACATTATGAGCATATTTTCCCTTACGTTCATGAGTTGCTCTAAAATCCTTGTCTGTTGATTGTAGCATCTAGATCATCTTGATGTTGGTCTTCATTGAGTATGGATCTCATTTTTCTGTTTATTTTTTTATTTTTTTGAGTTGGAGTCTCACTCTGTCGCCCAGACTGGAATGCAGTGGCCGCTCCCAGCCATTGCAGCCTTGAACTGCTGGGCTCCGGCGATCCTTCCGCCTCAGCCTTCCAAGTAGCTGGAACTACAGGCGCATGCTACCACACCTGGCTAATTTTTGATTTTATGTAGAGATGAGGTCTCACCAAGTTGCCCAGGCGGGTCTCGAACCCGCGGGCTCAGGCAATCCACTCACCTCAGCCTCCCAAAGCGCGGGATTACAGGCTGAACCACCAAGCCCGGCTTTTTCCTGTTTATTCATGTGTAACAATTTTATATTTCTTATTGAACATTGTGAATGATACATCACAGACACTGGATCATATTATGTTCCTCCAATGAATGTCCTTTTTTTTTGTTTTGTTTTAGTAGGTAGTTTACTTGTCTGAACTCAAATTCCAAACTCTGTTTTTCCTGTAAATGGACAGCAGCTCTAATCTTTGTTCAGTTTTCTTAGCCTTAGCTGGGCTGCTTGGAGTCTCTCTATGGTATACTTGGTTCTAGAGTCAGACAAAGATTTGGGTAGCATTTATATGCATAATTTGGGGCTCCCTTTATGTGACTGTCGCCTTTCTGATATTTCTCCTTTCACTTTCTCTTATGCATTTTCTTTGTGTTTGGTACTGTCAAACTCCTTCTTCTGATTCTTCAATCTTGTAAGAATATGGGGTTTCTTCTAAGTTTTAGCTGTTATATGACTGGCCCTTTAGTGAAAAGCCATAAAAATGAAAAACTCATCTATTGCCCTTCCTTTCTTTTAAATATGCCTTCCCATCAGTTTCTGCCTACTTTTGGTTGCTCTTCCATGCCTCCAGGAAGTTTTAAACAAATATTTGCTCAGTACTTTCAGTTGGTATCTTTAGGAGAGTCAGTCTAATAGGACCATTACCAGAAGTAGAGTCTCTCTTTCCAAATTCTTGTCCTTGCAAAATATCCATGACTTAATTGAAGTAACCATTATATGTCCATCAATAAACCCCAAAGACTTGATGACAAATGAATGAGTGAATTTCTGATGTTTGTTTTTTATGATGTGAGGGAAGGGGAATATTCATCCTGGTCCTAGATCAAGCTGTGCTTATATTTTGTATCTTTCTTCCTAGTGAGACTAAAAATTCTTTGCAGCAGAGCTCTATACCCAATTCATCTCTGTATTCCTAACACAGTGTTTGCTTGTTATATGTTGGTTGAGTTAATTAATAAATGACTATATTTATAGGAATATAAGCCTGCCCTTAATGGGAAGAGGTACTCTTTATAGATGTTAATCATTCTTGTTGCCTAATCAATGTTTTCAGATTGATTAATGCATTTGTTTTTGGTGGATAACCTAAGCTCTGTTCTTATTTCTCCAAATGGCAGTGAACTAGAACAAATAAGAACCTAGGACAAATATGAGGCAGGAAGTGAATCAGAGTTAATATGTAGTTATGATTGTTTGATAAAAGTAATTTGGAAAACCATTAATTCTGATTTTTATCTACTGTTGAGATCAACATTTCTCACCTCCTGCAGTGTGATGTGTTGTTAATACCAGTATATTAGTACTTTCTGTGGTGTTTTCTTTGAAGCTGATATTGTAGTCTAATTAAAAATCCATTTAAATGATTTCATTTTAAGCCATTGAAGATAAATCTTTTTTTAAAAAATGAAGTCTCACTCTGATGCCCAGGCTACAGTGCAGTGGCATGCTCACAACCACCGCAGCCTTGACCTGCTGGGCTCAGGCAATCCTTCCACCTCAGTCTTCCAAGTAGCTGGAACTACAGGTGCACACCACCACACCTGGCTGATTTTTGATTTATTGTAGAGATGAGATCTCGCCAAGTTGCTCAAGCTGGTCTCAAACCCCTGGGCTCAGGCAGTCCCCTCGCCTCTGCCTCCCAAAATGCTAAGACTATAGGTGTGAGTCACCACACCCAGGTTGAAAATAAATCTTAAATCATTTAATATGAAATTGTGTCTCTACTCAGTACAGTGTTTCAGTGTCACTTTGATTCTCTACCACAATATGTGCATTGTTTTTAAAAAATATTCTTCTAATTACTTTAATTACATAAGTAATATGCCAGTATATTCTCCTGATAAAAAATTAGTAACCAGGCATGGTGTTGTGTGCCTGTAGTCCCAGCTACTCGGGAGGCTGAGGTGGAGGGACTGCCTGAGCCCAGCAGGTCGAGGCTGCGGTGGCCTTGAGCGTGCCACTGCACTCCAGCCTGGGCAACAGAGCAAGACTCCAACTCTAAATAAATAAATACATTATTTTATTTTATTATTTTTTATCTTTTGAGTTGGAGTCTCACTCTGTCGCTGAGTCTGGAGTGCAGTCTCATGTTCATAGTATCACAGCCTCGACCTGCTGGGCTCAGGCAATCCTTCCTCCTCAGCCTTCTGAGTAGCTGAAACTACAGGCGCATGCCACCAGGCCTGGCTAATTTTTTGATTTATTATAGAGACAAGGTCTCGCCAAGTTGCCCAGGCTGGTCTCAAATCCCTGGGCTCAGGCAGTCCTCTTGTGCTTCTGCTTCCCAAAGTGCTGGGATTACAGGTGTTAGCCATTGTGCCAGGCCTGATAAAAATGTAAAACAATGCAGGGAAATTTCATTTGACCCTACCCCTCCCAATGCCTTTGTTTCTTCTATTTTCAGTTTGGGTTTTATCCTTCCAGATCTTTTTCAGTGTAGTTAAGAAATGTAGACATGTACCCTTAGATATAATACTGTTTTGTGGTTTAGTGTCTTTAAAGCACATAAAAAGGATCCTTGTGTATGTATCTTTGTAATTTTAAAAATTCAATTATGTGTCCTGGAAATATATGTATTACTACATAAAGATATAGTTGATTTTATTTGATTGCCCCATAGTGTTCATTAGTAAGACTATACTGCCATTTATTTAGTTATTCCTTCTACTAGTGGACAATTTGGCTGTTTCCAGTTTTTCACTATTTTTCTTTGAGATTATGTTTCTCATGACACTTTCACCCATAGTGTTGGTAGCCACTGAAGATTCTTGCCTTTAACAGTTATTACTGTGGGTTGCCAAATGATGATTTTCTAACTCTGTGTTATTTGGACTAGAGTTTTCCATTCTCTCCATTTATTTAAACATAACAGTATGGATTTTTTATTTTATTCTATTGGTTACAATGTATTACTACCATTATTTATCTTGATGCACAAACTATCTTAGATTTGGCTAGTGGGATCTCCTTTCTGGCGATGTGTCCTTTTGCCTTATCCCCATTATTCTTTGACCTCACCTTTATACAACAAAATATTCCAGACCTATCCTATTCTTCCCTACCCCAACTTCATAATCAGTCATATCTCCAGTGAGCTCTGGTAGAGAGGGTTTGTTTTGGTGAAGAAATAATCTCACTTAAAAGAAGAATCAAGAATGATTTAGGAATGAGATGAAATTTCACAAGATAGGAGAGAAGAAGAAAAATTGCTGTAATGTTATCCTTGAGACAGTGAAAGGAGATGACATTTAGTTTCTATATACAGTGGTTGGCTTTAGTATAGGAGCCTAGTTAACCATAATAATAGTGGCAAAGTAAGGAAGTATGGGCACAAATTCTATCAGGTGAGTAGATGCCATAGAAATTATCTTCTTGTTGCCTTTTTAATCTTCTCAGTGAAATAAAAGCAAGGTTGTCGGCTTGGCATGAAGCTGGGAGAGGAAGTCTGTATGAAAAGTTTGATAACAGAAGTGAAGGTATTAAATAGTTGTATACAAGAATGTTGGTAGGCTGCACATGGTGGCTCATGCCTATAATCCTAGCGCTTTGGGAGACTGAGGCAAGAGGATTGCTTGAAGCGGGGAGTTCAAAACCAGTCTGAGCAACACAGTGAGACTCTGTCTCTACAAAAAATAATTTTTTTAAATTAACCAGGCATGGTGGTGTGCTCCTGTAGTCTCAACTATTCAGGAGGCTGAGGTGGGAGGTTGCTTGAGCTCAGGAGTTAGAGGCTGCAGTGAGCTGTGATTTTATTTATGTGATCATCATTTCTGTTACTTTCTGTTCTTTCTTTTTTTTTTTTTTTTTTTTTGAACTGGAGTCTCACTCGGTCGCCCAGACTGGAGTGCAGTGGCCGCTCCTGGCCACCGCAGCCTCGTCTGCTAGGCTCCCGTGATCCTTCCGCCTCAGCCTTCCGAGTAGCCGGAATTACAGTCATGCGCTACCACGCCTGGCTGATTTTTTGATTTATTGTAGAGATGAGGTCTCGCTGCCCAGGCGGGTCTCGAACCCGCGGGCACAGGCAATCCACTCACCTCAGCCTCCCAAAGGCGTGGGATTACAGGCTGAACCACCAAGCCTGGCTCTGTGTTACTTTCTTAGGTGGCTGATAGGACACATTTGATTCATTCTCTTAGAAATTGTTATCTGCATGAATAATGTGGACTAGCATTTTTATGTTAATCCAAATTAACATCAAGGGAAAGATAATTTATTTTATTTTATTTTTTTTTTGAGATGGAGTCTCACTCTGTCGCCCAGACTGGAGTGCAGTGGCCGCTCCTGGCCACCGCAGCCTCGACCTGCTGGGCTCCGGCGATCCTTCCACCTCAGCCTTCCGAGTAGCCGGAATTACAGGCATGCGCTACCATGTCCGGCTGATTTTTTTTTTTTGATTTATTGTAGAGATGAGGTCTCGCTGCCCAGGCGGGTCTCGAACCCGCGGGCTCAGGCAATCCACTCACCTCAGCCTCCCAAAGGCGCGGGATTACAGGCTGAGCCACCGAGCCCGGCTTGAAAAGATAATTTAGTGATTTTTGTTGTTGCAAACGTTTGGCATTGACAACTAAGAACAGGGGTTCATTCAGGTTTTTGTTGATACTGTTCTTAGAAACAGACAAGATTGGCCAGATTTCAGACTTGAATGTATCAAGAGTCAGTGAAATATTATATATGAATTGTTTTCACAGATAAATCTACATATTTGCATATCTGAGTTGTATATTTAGAAGATTACTCTAGAAATTGTGGTTCTGATTAGAATTTCCTATTTTACTACTGTTTCATAGCTTAGCTTTATGGAACCATTTATTTTTTGCAGCTCCAGTTTCTCAGTCACTGAGGTAATATCTTGACACTTTAGTCTTGGTGATTTTAATTCTAGCCATAGTATATTTTAGACCCATAAAACCAGTTACTGTATGTATCAGTGCTTTTAAGATTTTTGTTTTGTCTGTGGTCACATTTCTTTTCTTCTAATACTTCTAAGACAGTACAGAAACTATGTGAAGAATGGACTCTGTTGATGTATATGATGCTGATATTAATTGGCTAAAGATTCTCTATGTTCAGTTTGTTCAGACACATCCATCGGCCTACTGTGAGAGGTTATGATTAAAACAATTCACAATTTTATTAAAGACCATTTAAATATATTATATAACCAGTTTCTGAGGCATTATAGTTAGGGGACCCCTGTGTATCAAGCAGTGTCATTTCATTTAATCTTAACTGTAACTTCCTCTATAAAGTAGTTAATACTATTACATGGAAATATTTGTATAAAAATTTAGAATTAAAGTTATCTCTGATTTCCATAGAGAGAGATTCTGGTTTTCAGATAATCAGATCATTTATATAAAAATGCTATTTAGCACAGTATTGTATTTATGTGAAATTGCTTTATTCTAATTAAAGGGAAACCAGTTCAAATAGTGGGTGTGTTTGCTGAATGTTGTCAAAAAATGTTCCCAAAAGGCGGGTATTATTTGGTATATATTCATAATGTTGAAACTGGTAATAATAAGGACATTAGTCATTTGGATTGATTTTTTTATGAGATTATTCAACTGTCTTCCTTTTGTAATGTAAATCAGTTAGAATGTTGAGTATGTTAAAGTGGGGGACATTCAGTTTGATCTTATTCTTCAGGAAGGACCCAGTTTCTTACATAGCAGTACAGTTGAAATCTTCCATTTGGGAGGTTGGTGGAATGAGCTAAGAGATTGAATATTTGTGGATGAGTATTGTAAGGTATTTTAGGAAAAGGCAAACTATTGTTTTGGGGTGATAGCAGTCATGAAATTTTTTTTTTTTTTTTTTTTTTTTTGAGTTGGAGTCTCACTCGGTTGCCCAGACTTGAGTGCAGTGGCTGCTTCCGGCCACTGCAGCCTTGCCTGCTGGGCTCCGGCGATCCTTCCGCCTCAGCCTTCCAAGTAGCCGGAATTACAGGCATGCACTACCACGCCCGGCTGATTTTTTTTGATTTGTTGTAGAGATGAGGTCTCGCTGCCCAGGCGGGTCTCAAACCCGCGGGCTCAGGCAATCCACTCACCTCAGCCTCCCAAAGGCGCGGGATTACAGGCTGAGCCACCGAGCCCGGTGAAATTTTTTTTTAAATTGGAGTCAGGTTGGAGCCCAGGTTGGAATGCAGCCTGACCTGCTGGGTTCAGGCATTCCTTCCATGTCAGCTTTCCAAGGAGTTGAAACTACAGGCATGCACCATCACACCCGGCTAATTTTTCTTGATTTATTGTAGAGATGAGGTCTTGCCAAGTTGCCCAGGCTGGTCTCGAACCGTGGGCTCAGGCAGTATTCTCACCTGGCCTCCCAAAGTGCTGGGATTATAGGTGTGAGCCACCGGGCCCAGCCATGAAATCTTTTTTATTTTATCATATCATACGTGTTATAGTCTCAGTTTTATGTATATATTCAATTTGGAAGCCACAGATCTAACAATTTGAACTTAATACTGATTACTGGCTTTAGTACAGACTACCAGTTTTTATACCACAACTTCCCTATTCTTTGTTCTTAAATTTTGCTAAGTGCCTGTGTAGTTTGGAGAATGTCTTTATAATTTTTCAAGATTACTTAGGTGTGCAGTTTTTTATTCTTTGGATATCTGAAACTAGCCTTTCATTTATATTCACACGTGAAAGATAACTTGCTCAGGCATTGAAAAAACAAAAATAATCAGTTCATAACTTTTCTATGTCTTTTTTCGTATGGATCTTTTATCTCCTCACATGAAAATAGCTTTTTAAAAGTAACTTTCCTGAGCCAGACTCGGTGGCTCAGCCTGTAATCCCGCACCTTTGGGAGGCTGAGGTGAGTAGATTGCCTGAGCCCGTGAGTTTGAGACCCGCCTGGGCAACTTGACGAGACCTCATCTCTACAATAAATCAAAAATTAGCCAGGCGTGGTAGCACGCGCCTGTAGTTCCAGCTACTTGGAAGGCTGAGGCGGAAGGATCGCTGGAGCCCAGCAGGTCGAGGCTGCGGGGGCCGGGAGTGGTCACTGCACTCCGGTCTGGGCGACAGAGTGAGACTCCAACTCAAAAAAAATAATAAAAGTAACTTCTCATAAACACTTTTTGAAGTCCAGAAAAGTATAAAGAAAGTTAAAATGACCTATTATCACTCAAAAATAAAATTTTGGGGTTGGTGCAGTAGCTCACCCCTGTAATCCCAGCACTTCAGGAGGCTGAGGCAGGAGGATCTCTTGAGCCCAGGAGTTTGAGACCAGTCTAGACAACATAGCAAGACCTTGTCTCTACAAAATAATTTTTAAAAAGGTAGCTCGGCGTGGTGGCACATGTCTGTAGTCCCAGCTACTCAGTAAGCTGAGATGGAAGGATTGCCTGAACCCAGGAGGTCAAGACTGTGGTGAGCTGTGATTGTGCCACAGCACTCCATCCTGTACAACAGAGTGAGGCCCCCCACTCAAATAAAACAAAAAAAGGCTGGGCCGGGTAGCTCATACCTGTAACCTCAGCACTGTGGGAGGCCAAGGCAAGAGGATTGCCTGAGCCCAGGAATTTGAGATCAGCCTGGGCAACAGAGCAAGATCTCATATCTACAATAAATAAATTTGAAAAACAGTAGCTGGGTGTGGTGGCATGTACCTGTAGTTCCAGCTACTTGGAAGGCTGAGGTGGGAGGATCATCTAAGCCCAGCAAGTTGAGGCTGCAGTAACTATGATTGTGCCACTGCACTCCCGCCTGGGCGACAGAGTGAGACTCTGACTCAGTACAAAACTAAAAAGACCTCAACACTTTTGAAATTTTCCATACATTTTTTTCTATGCACACAAAAACAGTTTTTAGTATTTACTTGATCAGAATTGGATCATGCCAGCTTAAATTTTTTTTTAAACTCAGGGTCTCTATGCTCTGTTGCCCAGGATGGAGTGCAATGGCATGATTACTGCTCACCATAGCCTTGACCTTCTGGGCTCAAGGGATCTGCCTCAGCCTCCTGTGTAGCTGGGACTACAGGCATATCACCACACCTGGCTAATCTTTTAAAAATTTTTTGTAGAGGCAAGTTCTCATTATGTTGTCCAGGCTGGTCTCGAACTCCTGGGCTCAAGTGATCCTCTTGCTTTGGTCTCCCAATGTGCTAGGATTACAGGCATGAGCCACTACACCTGGCCAAAAAGATTTTTTAATAAAAGTATATACTTTAAGGCACCCTAATCATAAATGTGCAGTTTGATGTGTTTTCACACTTGTATACCTCCATGAAATGCAAATAAAGATATAGAACACTTCCAGTCTCCTAGAATGTTCCCTGAGATTTATCTATATTGTTGCATGTATCAGTAGTTTGTTTAATTGATATGAATTGTTCCATTGTATAATACACCACACTTTAGTTATTCATTTTCCTGTTGATGTAATATTAGTATTGGTTCTAGTTTTTGGATCTCATGGATAAAGCTGCTGTGAGCTTTCCTATAAATTTTTTGGCAGACATATGCTCTCATTTCACTTGTGTGTATACCTAGGAGTGAGATTGCTGGGTCACAGGATAAGGGTATATTTAGCTATATTTGTAATGCCAGTTTTCCACAGCTGTTGTACCAAGATGAGTCCCCACCAACAATGGCTGAGAGTTTTAGTTGTGCCACATCCTGATCAACACTTAATAATGTTAGTCTTCTACATTTTAGCCTTTCTGGTGGGTGTGTCATGATATATATTGTGTTTTTTAATTTGTATTTCTCTGATAAGTAATTATGTTGAACATCTTTTCACATAATTATTAGAGATTCAAATATCTTCTTTTGTGAAGTACCTACCTATTCAAGTCTTCATTTTATTGGGGTGTCCTTTTCCTTAGTCTGTTTTAATTTTGAACGATTCTTCAGTCTTTCTTTGTCTTTCTTGACAGTGTTAAAAAGCTGAGGCCAGCCGGGCTCAGTGGCCGGTGGCTCAGCCTGTAATCCCACGCCTTTGGGAGGCTGAGGTGAGTGGATTGCCTGAGCCCGCGGGTTCGAGACCCGCCTGGGCAGCAAGACCTCATCTCTACAAATAAATCAAAAAATCAGCCGGGCGTGGTAGCGCATGTCTGTAATTCCGGCTACTCGGAAGGCTGAGGCGGAAGGATTGCCGGAGCCCAGCAGGTCGAGGCTGCGGTGGCCGGGAACGGCTACTGCACTCCAGTCTGGGTGACAGAGTGAGACTCCAACTCAAAAAAACAAAAACAAGAAAACAGCTGAGGCCAGTTTTTTTTTTTTTTTTTGTAGAAGTCTCTCAGTTTGGTTTTGTCTAGAGTTTCTTTATGATTATTTCTTCTCCAATATGCATTCTCACTCCTGCCATTAAAAAAATGTTAGTTGCTCTCTCAATATCTCTAGAAAGCCTGTAGGGCTGAGACAAGACCAGTGCCTGATTCAATTTCTAGTTCATACAGACCCTTGGTCACTTAAGTGGGGGCAGATATTAAGGTAAAATTATGAAATGTAAGTCTTCCTTTCAGTTAGGCTCCCCTTAGTTCAGTTCTATCTGTCTTATAGTTAATTAAAATTTTTCTTTACCAGTTTCTGTTACACTTTTATCTGTGTGGTACTGCTATATTTTCATCTTTTAGGGGTTGATTATTTCCTAGGGTAAATTTCATTTTTCAGAACCTTAGCTTCACCAATAATTGGGCTTAGATAAGCAATAACTGTATAGATGAAGGATTCTATATGAATATAAAAATAGGGAGTTGGGCATCATGTACAGTATTAATTTTATTTAATTAAATAAGCAAAATTTCCCGTTAACTAGGCATATACAGCACACAGATTGGTTTTAGCCAGTTTGTATCATTAGCTACACCTGAGTTTGAACTCTGGTTCTTTGAATTACTCACTGTGTGACTTGAAAGTTATGTAATCTCACTCAGCTTTGGTTCTTTTCATGTGTAAAATCTTTAAAAATGTTTGTAGAAGTTTAAAAATGCCTATCTTACATTTGCAACTTACTTTGAAATGTATAAAAATAAGACGGACTAATAGATATGTGATAATGCATATATAGATATATAGTAAAATGCTGTAGACGTGGGTGGTGGATATATGGGTTTTCACTGAACAATTAAACTTTTCTGTATGTTGAAATTTTTTTTTGAGTTGAAGTTTCATTCTGTCATCCAGGCTGGAGTGCAGTGGCATGCTCACAGCCTCGACCTGCTGGGCTCAGGCGATTCTTCTGCTTCAGCTTTCCAAGTAAACTGGAACTACAGGCGTGCACAACCACACCCAGCTGATTTTCTGACTTATTGTAGAGACGAGGTCTGGCCAAGTTGCCCAGTCTGGTCTTGAAACCATGAACTCAGGCAGTCCTCTCGCCTTTGCCTCCCAAAGTGCTGGGATTATAGGAGTGAGCTACTGTACCCAGCAAATTTTTATAATATTAGAAAAATGCCTATATTGCAGGCTTATTAGGATTACATGAGATAAAATGTGAGAAGTACCTGGAATGTGATAAATGCTCTCTAAATAGTGGTTGTTCAAAAGCACTTCATGGGAGAGGCATGCTTTGTAGCATCAGTAATATAATAAGGTAGTTTATGACATGTTTAAAAGTACCTCCCATTTTCACTGGTCTCCTTCACTCCATAAGAACTGAATAAGAATTCTCTGGGATGTTGCAGTTGGGCTTGATTTTTCTTCTTTTTTGCTTCCTCCTCCCCTTCTTTCTATTCTTCTTTCCTTACCTGAATATTATAAGGTACATCTAAGCCTGAGAACCACTGATGGGGGAGGGGAGGAGTGGTGGAGCAAGTAAAGGAGAAAGAAGGAGCCACTGTGGTATAGATAAGGGATCTTTGCTGTTAAGTTCTCTTTGGTTTCATTTGTTAATTCATTCATTCATTTTTTTTTTTTTAATCAGAATCTCACTGTCACCCAGGCTAGAGTGCAGTGGCATGCTCACGGCCACCAAGCCTCGACTTGCTGGGCTCAGGCGGTCCTTCTGGCTTAGCCTTCCAAGTAGCTGGAACCACAAGTACACGCCACCATGCCCAGCTAATTTTTTGATTTATTGTAGAGACGAAGTCTCACCAAGTTGCCCAGGCTGGTCTCATACCCCTGGGCTCAGGCAGTCCTCTTGCGTCTGCCTCCCAAAGTGCTGGGATTACAGGTGTGAGCCATCACATCTAGCCGACTCACCCAATTTTTGCCCCTCACTTATAGACTCAGCTTTCTCTTTGGTAAAATAAAGACAGCAATACTGTAATATATAATATATATAAAATAATATATATAATATATAACAGACTTATTTTAAGAGTTGAATTTAGTTAAATAATGTATATAAAGTTCTTAGCACTTAATAAATGCTCAATAGTAATTCTGTTAAAATAATAAAAAACATAATAATGAAAGACGTTTATTGAACAGTTATTTCTGTGTCAGGTATTGGTTGGTCATTGATGATATTGAGATAAATCTTACAGATATGGTTTTTTTCTCTGAGAAAGCTCATAACATCATGTTGGAGAGAGATCTAGAAACAAGTTCATGAAAGTGTTTCAAGTACCAAGTAAGAAAGGAGAGAATGGTGTGGCATGGAAATACAGGCCTAGTTTTGCTTCTCACTTTGGCCTTGTTCTCATTCTGCAAGGGAGCATCCAGAGGTACTTTGGGTTTATTGGACTTTGATAGCAAGTTATCAAGGTCTCAGATATCCAGATATCAAGGTCTCATTGGGAAAAGGGATTGATACCTGTCTTTCATTTGTATTTGAAGATGGGGGAAGGAGAGACGAGCTCAATATATCATTTACTCCCTTCCCCTTTCCGCCCCCATCCTAGTCAACTCACACAGAAATATTTTTTTCCTGGGTAAATTGGACTAGCTTTTAATTATTGATTAGATAATTAGCTCTTCAATATAATCACTATTTAAACATTGAAAGCAAATACTTTAGTGAATAGTTTTTTGTATGCATAAGATTCAACATAATGTATTCAATTTAACAAATATTTGTATAGTCACAGCAAGTTGGAGCAATAACATGGTGTCCTGATACATAAATCCAGAGACAAACCTATGTCTTAAGTAAAGAAAAACAAAACATAGTCTCTATGACAACAATCTGGAATTATGTTTTCTAGCCACTTGTAATTAGTAATGGAGTTGTTAATGCTACCTTGTGCTCATTCTCAGAATCATAGCTAATGCTTGTTTTTTTTGTTTTTGTTTTTGTTTTGAGTTGGAGTCTCACTCTGTCACCCAGGCTGGAATAATGTTTGGTTTATCTACCTTTTTGTCTGATAACTTCAAGTTAACTTCTTAAGAGTTTCAAAACTAACATTTACAAATAAGTACTGAACCATTTTTGCAGATGTCTTTCAAATTTAATGAAATGTTGCATTTTAATTTTTCTCTAGTACTACAGTTGGCCCTTTGTATCTGCGGATTCCACATTTGTGAATTCAACCAGCCTTGAATTGAAAATACAGTATTCTTGGGATTCGGAACCCTCAGATGTAGAGGGCTGACTTTTCATATCTGTACTTGTGCAAGGTTGACTGCAGAGCTTGAGCTTCTTCAGATTTTGGTATCTGTGGGAAGTCCTGGTACCAATCCCCTGTGGACATCAAGGGACGACTGTACTATAATGTGGCATATTGAAATAATGGTGACCTGCCCTAAGATGATCAGATTTGAGGGTTGAGAAGTCTGTTTGCACAAAGTAGACTTTATTTTTTTCTGTTCAACAAAGCAAGATGAATATAGATAAGCACCTTGGTGAATGTTCTGCCAAACCGTTTGCATGCACATGTGTTTTTGATGTAATCATAATGTATGTACTCTTTTATCATCTTTTTTCACTTAAAACATCTTAAATGTTTAACTACATTTTTGAGGGCTGTGTAATATCATTTAGTATAGCTGTATCATTATTTCATGGAGCAATTAAGGGAACAGACATCTAATTTTTTTGCTGTTTTCAATTGTATTCCATATTGTAAGGAACATTCTGGTAGCTAAATCTTTTTTTTAAAATTATTTATTTATTTATTATAGAGTCGTGAGGTATAAGTGAGGCTTTACTACATAAGTAGCCTGCATGCAGGCGAAGTTTGTGCTTCTAGGTGACCCTCATTCCCCCAGTAGTGGACCAGGTACCCTTTGTGTTGTCATGTGTCCCCCACCCTTCTCTCTCCTTCCCTCCCCTAGCAGTGCCCAGTGACTGCTGATCCCACCCTTGTGCTAATGTGACTAGTGTTCAGGGCCCACTTATGAATGAGAACATGAGGAATTCAGTTCTTTGTTTCTATGATAGTTCACTTAGAATGATGGTCTCC
This sequence comes from Cephalopachus bancanus, assembly GCA_027257055.1. Classification (NCBI taxonomy): domain Eukaryota; kingdom Metazoa; phylum Chordata; class Mammalia; order Primates; family Tarsiidae; genus Cephalopachus; species Cephalopachus bancanus. The sequence goes on along the minus strand of JAPVLO010001583.1, from coordinate 18,777 downwards.
AACTGCATCCAAGTTCTGAAGTCCATGATTTTGTTCTTTATGGCCACTTAGTACTCCATCATATGTATGCACCATCTTTGTATGCATTCTTATTTTCTTAGGAAGACTTTCTAAAAATGAAATTGCTAGACATTGTAAAGACTTGATACACATTGTCACATTGTCCTTCAGAAAGATTTAATCAGTTTATAGACGGACCAGTGGTTTATGAAAGTACCTATTTTCCTCTACACTTAGTATTTGTCATTTTTTAAAGTTTTAAAAAAATGTATGTAGTAAATTATAAAAAGTAGGAAAATGGGAAAAATTACATCAAATGCGATTTCCCTTACAGGGCTCTATTATAATATTTGTTATAATCTTGGCTTTTGTCATATGTCTAAATAGTTATAACTGTACATACAGTATTTTTTCTGCTTTTTTCATCCATAGTTAAGTATTTTTCTATGCCTTTACTTGGTCTTCATGATTCCAGTTTTTAGTGGGCACATGATAGTACAATAAGTATTCAAATGTATCTAATTCTTCTCCTATTCCTGGACAACTAACTTGCTGCTAGTTTTTATTACATATGATACTACAGTAAAAACACAGAGATAGTTACTATTTAGTCAACGTTTTCTGTAAAACAAGCTTTATATTATGTCTTTTCTTCCTTTGTATTATTTTTTTAGTAATAAATTAATGTCGAGGATTGATAATATCAGATCATGAACATTTTTATGGCACAGCCTTTCTTCCTATGTCCCTTTGCTTTCTTGTTTCTTTCTATCTTCACACATTTATTGGAAACCTAAGGCACACTGAGAATACAAAATGATTCAGATGGACTCCTTGGAGTCAGACATTAAACATATATGATAAAGAGGAGGGATGTGATAAAAGGCATTTTGGGACAGTGGTTCTGTACGTCCATCCATCCATTTGTCCTTCCACACATGATTTTTCCCTTGATGCATGGGGGAGTTAGTTGCAGACATGTTACCATTTTACCCCTAAATATTTCAGTATAAGAATAAAGACATTTTCTTAAATGACCACAGTACAGTGACCAAACTCAGGAGAGTTTAACATGGATATGATACTGTAATCTGTTGTTCACATTAAAATTTCACCAATTATTCAAATGTCCTTTATAGCAATTTTTCTCCTTGATCTAAGACCTAACTGAACATCATGCATTGCCTTTAGTTGTCCTCTCCTTTCCTTTAATCTAGAACAATTCCTTAGCTTTTTCTTCATCTTTCATAGCATTCATGTTTTTGAAGAACAAAGGCTAGTTATTTTATAGAATGTCCTTCAATTTGAGTTTGTCTGAAGTTTCCTCTTCTTTAGATTCGGGATTTGCATTTTAGTGAGGAATACCATGTAAGTACTGGTGTGTTCTTTGTGCATCATTTTAGGAGGCTTGTGATGCTGGTTTGTCTCAATATTGGGGAGGTTAAATTTGATTCATACTTGGATAAGGTGGGACCTGCTGAGTTATTTTACTGTAAAGTTATCTTTTTTTACCTTTATAATTCATATATAATCTGTAGGGAGGTACTTTGAAACTTTGTAAATATCCTGTTCCCCATCTAACTTTTACCCACTAATTTTAGCATCCATTGATGATTTTCTAACTCCATCATTCCTCCTTGTATTCATTAGTTGGCTTTTTTTTTTAGATTTTAAAATATAGTTTATTTAAAAGTAAATTAGAGAGAAAGCCAGAGAGAGAAAGAGAAGATTCACCTCCCCAAGGTGGGGGAGGGGACCAAAGCCAGGAAGCATGGTGACAACAGTCTAGCAAGGTAATGGATCATTAGTTGGCTTTTTACTGTAATAGCTTTCCCTTCTCTATTTGTTTGTATTAGTATGAATTCATGGATTCTTATTTTATTGAATGGATTATATTATGTTATTATCATTTATTTTGATGCCCATATTGTTCCAGATTTGGGCAATGGGAACCCCTTCAAGCTGGCTCTTGTGTGTTTTTAATATGTCCCCATCATTCTTTGAGCACTTCTTTACTTTTTGTCATAGCAAGATGATACGGGTTCATTGTATATTTTCCTTGTCTCAGTGCTGGAATCAGCTATTTCTCTAAGGATCCTTCATTTCTTTCAGTTTAAAACCCAAGATATGAGCTAAGGTATATAGTTTTGTTTTTGGTTTTGTTTTTTGGAGTCAGAGTCTCACTCTGTTGCCCAGGCTAGAGTGCAGTGGCATGCTCATGGCTATCACAGTCTCGACCTGCTGGGCTCATGTGATCTTTCCACCTCAGCCTTCCATGTAGCTGGAACCATAGTTGCATACCACCATGCCCAGCTAATTTTGTGATTTATCGTAGAGACGAGGTCTCACCAAGTTGCCCAGGCTGGTCTCGAACCCCTGGGCTCAGGCAGTCTTCTCACCCCTGCCTCCCAAAGTGCTGGGATGATAGGCATGAGCCACCGCACCCGGCAGGTATATAGTTTTAAAAAAGACTCCAAGGTGATTTTGCTAGTCTGGTTCTGGAACCCACTGGAACAGAGGCCTCTTTTATATAGGTGCTCCTTGATGGCAAATTTTCAATTAGATCCTCTCGATGCAGGATCTAATTGAAGATCATGCATTGCCCTTAATTGTCATCTCTTTTGTCGCCTTTAATCTGGAACACTTTCCAATATTTGCTAAATAGACAAGACTGAGGAGAAGTTGAAGGAGTGTAGAGAGGTGGAGGAATATAAGTAGAGTCACAGTATGTGGAAGAACTCAACTCATAAAGAGGAGCCTCAGGTTAGTGTGGCTTCAAGCAGAGAGATGAGGCTGGAGAACCAGGCACAGACCAGTTCATTGAGGATTTTATTTGCCATCTGAAGGAACTTAATTTTATAGACGACGAGAAGCCATTAAAGAGAGTTTAAACTGGGTAGGGAAATGATCGGTTTTGTTAGATTTGCATTCTAAAATCACTCTGCTGTCACTAGTGGCAGTGCATAGGGGATGAATTAGGTAAATCTAAAGTTATTTTCCAACAGAGTTGGTTTTTACCTCTTAAAGCCTTAAACTTTTCTCCTGGAAGCTAGTGTTACATACAGCTGGTGAATACCAACGCCTCGAAAGGGTAGTTGAAGTAGTCTAATGAAAAAAGACAAGAGATGGACAGATGAACAAACAGACATACCACACAATAAGTTAGGCTTGAGTCACTGATTTATCTTCTTTTTACGTAGTTGTTTTACAGCCAGGACTGGAAGCTTAGTAGTAATGTTCTTCACTGAAAAAGAACACAAACAAGAGTACATAAAACAGGGCTGGGCACTGTGGCTCACCCTTATAATCCCAGTGCTTTGGGAGCCCATGGCGGGAAGATCACTTGAGGCCAGAAGTTTGAGATCAACCTGGGTAACATAGTGAGGACACCCACCCCTCGCCACCCATTTCCCCATGCCCTGACAAAAAAAATTAGCTGGGGCATGGTCACATAGTCGTAGCTATCCAGGAGGTTGTGAGGTGAGGATCACTTGAGCCCAAGAGTTTGAGATTACAGTGAGCTATGATTACACCACTACACTCCAGTCTAGGTGACAGAGAAGTGAGGCCCTGTCTCTAATAAATAAATAAATAAATAAATAAACAAATAAACAAACAAATTTTAAGGTAAAGTATATAAAATAGTGCTAACTTTTTAAAACGAAAAATCTTGATGAATAAGATGTATCTGCCAGTGTAGTGGCTTACTCCTATAATCTCAGTATTTTGAGAGGTTGAGGCAGGAGGTTCTCTTGAGCTCAAGAGTTTGAGGCCATCCTGGGCAAGATAGCAAGCCCCCATCTCTACAAAAAATACTATATATATATATACCTGGACATGGTGGCATATACCTGACTACCCAGTTGCTTGGGAGGCTGAGGCAGGAGGATCCCTTGAGCCCAGGAGTTCGAGGCTGCGGTGAGCTGTGATCACGTCACTGCATTCCAGCCTGGATGGCAGAACAAGACGTTTTCTCTACAAAACAAACAACAAAAGATGTACTTGATATACTGCTACTTTTTTTTAACCTTTGGTAATAATGTCAATAATAGGAATGAGATAGACATTCAGTAATATACGCATTCTATCTGGTTTTCATGGTAACCAAAATAAGAAATACAAACAATCATGTTTTCAGAAATAGCAGCAAATTATATCTGTAGCTTGAATTTTTCTGTTGTTATAACAAGTTTCATTTCTCTACTGTTTTCAGCCCGTATCCCAACCAGTTGGAGTTGAACAACAAGCAGCTCTTTTAAAACCAGATTTAGTTAGAAGGTAAGTATCTTCAAATTAATACAGAAAAACAATGAGGCTATGCTGAAGTGTGTGCACTCATTAGGAGCTTTGTGTATCTGTATATCTTGACTCGAGAAGCTTCTGTGTTCTTGTATATGTGAGGATGTTTAATAAAAATGATAGGTATTATTTTTGCCTTTTTATGTCAGTAAGAGGTCATATAGATTGTGAGATTAATTTACCACTTTCTTGTTCTCTTTATACCATTCTGGCTTAAGAAAAGCTGATAAGGATTTTAAAAAGGAAGGAAGTAACCACATAATTTAGAATAAAATTCAGTTAATATTAAAAAAATTACAACCAGATATATAATTATATTATTATTTAGTAGTTGTAAGTTATTATTCTGTATGTTGTTCAGATTGAATACTTTCTGTTGTTTTATCTTCAAGTTCACTGATTCTTTCCTATGCCCTGTTCATTCCACAATTTTTTTTGTTTTTGAGTTGGGGATCTACTCTGTTGCCCAGACTGGAGTGTAGTGTGGCGTGATTCTGGCTCACTGCAGCCTTGACCTCCTGGGCTCAGACGATCCTTTCACTTCAGTCTTCTGAGTAACTGGAGCTATAGGCACACGTCACCACACCCAGCTAATTTTTGTATTTTTTATAGAGATGAGGTCTCACTATGTTGTCCAGGCTGGTCTCAGACTCCTGGGCTCAAGCATTCCTTCTGCCTTAGTCTCCCAAAGTGTTGGAATTACAGAATTCCACTATTATTCCCATTCATTGAGTTTTTTATTTCTATGATTATATGTTTATTCTATAATTTCCATTTGATTCTTTTTAATTTCTTTTATAAGGTTTTGTTTTTTCATTTGGTTTAAGATTATTTGTAGTTGCTAATTGAAGCATTTTGATGATGGCTGCTTATCTAGAATTCTTGTTAGATAATTTCAATATCTTACCTCACCTTGGTGTTGGCATCTGTTGATTATCTTTTTGCATTCAAGTTATAATTTTTTCTGGTTTTTGATATGACAAGGAATTTTATTTTCATTTCTTTTTGGACATTTTGATTTTATGTTAGTTAACTTTTTTATTCTTACAGGCAGTCCCCCTGTTTAGGTGCTTTTGTGGGCTGTGGTTCTAGTGACAATTTAGTTTTCTTTGTTTTTGTTTCTTTTTTTTTTTGAGAAAGCAGGATGTATTGATAGGACAGATAATGTCCCACTGTGGGAAGGGACCCAAAGGGGTTACTCCGACAATTTAATTTTCAAAGTCCTTGTAGTCCTATTCTGGTCTGTTTTGTTCACCTGGCACCACTGGCCTCCACTGCTGGGCCAAGAGGTGGAGAGTGCTTCCCTAGGCCTGCTCTCCAGTCCACAGTCTACTTACTGGTAGGGTGCCCACCAGTACCACTGGGGAGGAAAGGGCCTACTTAAGTACTCTTCTGCTGCTGGAATGGAGATCAGGAGGCACTGGGCCTGGGCTACCTTTGCCTCTGGACTGGGAATTGGGAGACCCTGAGCCAGGGCTGCCTTTTGTCCCTTGGTAGATAATTGGAAGATACCAAGCTGCTACATTTTTCCCCAAGTTCTGGGAGTCCCTAGCTAGTTCGCTTTTTGTCTTTTCACTCTTCAGTGCCCTCCTGTGATTACCTACTATATTATTTCCAGAATTTTTAGCTGTACCTGGGAAAGAACAAGGAGAGATGAATTTCTCTCATCTTGTCCCAAAGCATAAACTCTATAATGTTTTTTTTTTTTTTGAGTTGGAGTCTCACTCTGTCGCCCAGACTGGAGTGCAGTGGCCGCTTCCGGCCACCGCAGCCTCGACCTGCTGGGCTCCGGCGATCCTTCCGCCTCAGCCTTCCAAGTAGCCGGAATTACAGGCATGTGCTACCACGCCCGGCTGATTTTTTGATTTATTGTAGAGATGAGGTCTCCCTGCCCAGGCGGGTCTCGAACCCGCGGGCTCAGGCAATCCACTCACCTCAGCCTCCCAAAGGCGCGGGATTACAGGCTGAGCCACCGAGCCCGGCTTCTATAATGTTTTAAGTAACTTTAGAATGTGATTGATATAGCTCTATTGGCTATAATTATGCCCCTTTTATCCTTTGAATGGGGTTATTTTTTATTTTTTACTGTCATTTCTCTGTGTATTCAAAAACTCTTTAAAAGCAGTATTAATTTATCTCCTATCATTTATATTTAGACACATTTTTTATATGAACATAGAAAAAACAGGAATTATTTTTATCTCTTCTTGTACATCTCTATATAGATGCTTTATGAATAGTTTTTAGGATAAAGGACTTACCTAAAAATTATTATAATTTTTTAAAACCTGTTTGAAAAAGATGTCTGATGCTTGTAGATTGTCATTTCAATTTCAAATGTGTTTATTGAGTTTTTGTATTTATTGAAGTATCTTCTAATTTATTAAAGAAAAGTGTAATGCCTCTGACACATATAAACTAAAGGTAGCCTGCCCTTTCTTAATCATATTGATGTGGACCTATAAAATATAACTAATTAGAATTAATCTTGCTGAACCTTTTTTACATCATTCGTTTTCATTTCTTGTTCTGCCTCCTGCACTATACCTGGTCTCCCACATCTGGTCTATCTATCCCCTGTTGAGTCATTACATAAACAGGTATATTTTGAGTGAGAATTTGTTGGTTTTTTTGTTTGTTTTTTTGAGTTGGAGTCTTACTCTGTTGCCCAGACTGGAGTGCAGTGGCTACTCCCGGCCACCGCAGCCTCGACCTGCTGGGCTCCGGCAATCCTTCTGCCTCAGCCTTCCAAATAGCTGGAACTACAGGCGCGCGCTACCATGCCCGGCTAATTTTTAAAATTTATTTATTGCAGAGGTGAGGTCTCGCCAAGTTGCCAGGCGGTCTCGAACCTGCGGGCTCAGGCAATCCATTCACCTCAGCCTTCCAAAGGCGCGGGATTACAGGCTGAGCCACCGAGCCCGGCTTTGAGTGAGAATTTGTTTTGATTTTAGAAGTTTTATTTGAACATATTAATAAAGTAACCTCTAAACAAACAAGATAAAATTGATCAAGAGTACTCCTTAATAAAAGGTTCCACAGGGGTCTATTACTGGCAATGTCTTTCTTTCATTCTCATCACTGTGAGAAGATGCATGCCAAGTGAATACATTGTGATGTCGGGTTTTCATAGCTTTAAAAACCAGCTTCATTGAAATATAATTCACCTACTATACAATTCACACAATTAAAGAGTATTATTCAGTGGGGTGTGGTGGCTCGCACCTGTAATTCCAGCATTTTGGGAGGCTGAAGTAGGAAGATTGCTTAAGTCCAGGAGTTCAAGACCAGCCTGGGCAACATAGTGAGGCCTAATGAGAGTTTTTTTCTACAAAACAATTTTAAAAAATTAGCTGGGCATGGTGGTGTGCACCTGTAGTCCCAGTTACTCAGAAGGCTGAGGCAGAATGATTGCCTGAGCCCAGGAGGTCGAGGCTACAGTGAGCCGTGATCGTGCCACTGCACTGCAGCCTGAGCAACAGAGTAAGACCATGACAAATAAACAAACAAAGTATAATTCAGTGGATTTTAGCATATTCACAGAGTTGTCCAATCATAACTTTTAAAAGACGTTGTAGTATTTATTGACTTTTCTTAAATTCAATTTTTATGGTCTTATAATTGGGAGTTTTCTTAGAATTTTACCATCAAGATTAGAATGAATTACTTTTTTAAAAATTACTAGCTTGAATCAAGATGTGGCAGCTATGAAGGAAAACACCACTAGCCCTGATAACTCAAGTGGAAATGGCAAACAGGATCGGATCAAACAGAGAAGAGCTTCCTGTCCCCGACCAGAGAAGGGGACTAAATTTCAGCTTACTGTCCTTCAGGTCAGTGTATAAATATGATTTGGTTAAGAGTACATGTAGAAGTTGGGAGGATCAGGGCAAGGCAATGCTTGAGAAGTGAGTTGTAGAATATTGTGAAATTCTCTCTAAACTAACGTTTCCTTTATTGAAAAAATTCTGATAAGAGTACATTATGTGTCCATGACTAAACTTGGGAAATATAGGGAAAATATAAGGAAGAAAATGAAATGCACTTGTAGCTACCACTCAGAGATAGCACCTGTTAATACTTTGGTTTGTATTTCTTTCTTTATGTTTATGTAGTGTTTTACGTTATTAAGATGTAATAGTACAGTAATAGCAAAAATCTATTGAGTTATGTTTGTATTAGGCACCCTAAATGTTATCCATTTGTTTTATTATTTAATCCTTTAATTATCCTGTATGTACTAGTATATACTCATCTTTACAAATGAGGATATTGAAAATCAGGGAAGTCAATTTGCCTAAGGTCACTCAACTAGCAAATGATAGAGTCAGATCTGAACCCAGATTTTAAGGCCCATCTTTAACTAGTATGCTCTGTATTTCAGATGGATGCTTATATCTATATACAGTTTTATATTGTGCCTTTTATAAAAAGTTAATATATCATGTATGTTTTTCTGTATCAAGTAATATTTTAGTAACATTTTATTTAATGTATTTATTTTGTGCTCTACTTGTATTCTTTTAAAAAAATTTTTATTTTAGATTTGGGGGTACACATGCATGTTCGTTACATGGGTATATTATGTAATGGTGGGGATTGGGCTTTTAATGTATCCAATAGGTAATCTTTCAACCCTCACCTCCTCCTCCCTCCCTATTTTTAGTGTCTCAAGTATCTCTTATTTCTATCTTTATGTCTAATATGATCTTTAAGCAACTGCATTAGATAGTCCCTTGTATGGAGATATATTTTAATCATTCCCTTTATTGTTTTTCATTTAGGTCCTTCCTTCCTTCTATCCATTTTTCTTTTATCTGTCTGTCTTTCTCCCAGTCTGTCCTGTTTTCTAATGTGCTGTGTTCTTTTCTTTTTGTCTGCTTCTTTTTCTCTGCAGGAAACATCCTTGAACATAAATCATTGTATCTATCCCTGATTATTTCCATATGATAGAGCTGTAGAAATAGAATTAATGGGTCAAAGAGTGTGAAGTTTATAGATACATGTTGTTAGATTGTTGTCCAGAAAAGTTGGGCCAGTATACATTTCTATTAGCAGTGCCTCTTCTTTTGCTTAGTCAATTTGTAGGATTAAGGGAATTTTGGAAGTGAATGACTGAATTTAGATTTTTGCATTGACGATAGCTGTAGTGACTATTGTAACTTTTAAAATAAATGTTGTCTTCCATTTTATTTTATTTCCCATAGGATCACATTTCTAAGTTGATTTACTGAGTAGTTTGTCATAGAGTGGCTATTTAGGCGGTATTTCACCAAGGGAAAACAGAATCTTTTTAGATTCTGAACTATAATAAGCCATTTTCCATATATATTGTATGTGAACTAATCTAAATGTTTCCTGCACAATTTGCAAAGAGAAGATGATGACTGACTTTTTTTTTTCTCTTTTAATTTGTATTTTAAAATTGTGGGGTACAGTTCAGGGTTAGGTATACAAATATTCATTGTGCAGGTACCTTTATTGATGAGGTGTGTCCCCCCTTCCCCAGTCAGTTATCGACTATTGGATGACTGACTTTTTTTTTTTGAGTTAGAGTCTCACTTGGTTGCCCAGACTGGAGTGCAGCGGCCGCTCCCGGCCACCGCAGCCTCGCCTGCTGGGTTCCGGTGATCCTTCCGCCTCAGCCTTCTGAGTAGCCGGAATTACAGACATGCGCTACCACGCCCGGCTGATTTTTTGATTTATTGTAGAGATGAGGTCTCGCTGCCCAGGCGGGTCTCGAACCCGCGGGCTCAGGCAATCCACTCACCTCAGCCTCCCAAAGGCGCAGGATTACAGGTTGAGCCACTGAGCCCGGCTGGATGACTGACTCTTAAACTGGTGAATTGTTTATACTCAGGTATCAACATCTGGAGACAACATGGTAGAGTGTCAGCTGGAGACACACAACAACAAGATGGTTACCTTCAAGTTTGATGTTGATGGTGATGCACCAGAGGATATTGCAGACTATATGGTAAGTACAGTAAAACCAAATTATTTTTCTTTCACTATTCTCTGTCTCTTTTTTCCCTTTAATTCTCCATTTTTTTGGAGCCATCGTTTTTAAAGGGTACAGTTAGTTTTAAAAATTTGTACAGAGTTAAGGCCAGATACAGTGGCTCTCATTTGTAATCTCAGCACTTAGATTGCCTGAGGCCAGGAGTTCCAGACCAGCCTGGACAGCACAGTGAGGCCCCATCTCTACAAAAAAATATATGTGAGGGAGATCCAAAAAACCCAGAATTTATTTATTTTAAAAAATGTGTATTTATTCTTACATGTCTAAACTTCAGTCACCTTCAAAGTAACTCTCCATTTGATGCAATATACCTATGGAGATGCTTTTTTCTACTGCTTGAAACAGTTTTTGAACTCGTCCATTTTGATGGCTTTTTTTTGTTTGTTTGTTTGTTTCACCTCTTTCACATTGGCAGAATATTTTCCTTTGAGGACTTTTTTCATCAGAGGAAACCAAAAAAAGTCATTCAAGGTGTGATTAGGTGAATAGGGAGGGCGTGGGACACAGGGTTCATGCCATTTTTGGTGTAAAACTGCTGAACACTTGGCGCGGTGTGGGCAGGTGCACATGTAAATTGGACAGGTGTACTCATAAATCACCCATCATGAAATGGGCAAACACGTTGAATGAATCTCCAATAAAAAATTCACTGAAGCTGATGCAGCCTCTCACAACAGTGCTAGCTGGTATACTGATGCGGATGGATTCCTAGAACACTGGTGGGGGAAGCCTGTACTATCAGGGGCCCACCCTCTAAAAGAGAATTTCGTTTTTTGGGGGTCTCTTTTGTATATACCTATGTGTTAGCTGGGTATGATGGTATGCACCTATAGCCCCAGCTATTTGGGAGCCTGAAGCAGGGGGATCACTTGAGACCAGGAATTCAAGGCCAGTCTGGTTCATGTGAGACCCATATCTCTACAAAAAATAATTTTAAAAAATTAGCCAGGTGGGGGAAAAATTAGCCAGGCACAGTGGCTGCTTGAGAGGTGGAGGCAGGAGGATCTCTTGAGCCCAGGAGATTGAGGCTGCAGTGAACTATGATTACACCACTGCACTCCAGCCTGGGTGACAGAGTAAGACCCTGTTGCTTTAAAAAAATTATATAGAATTAAATTGGTTATGATCAAGGGTAAGTCACTGTATCACCTTTGGTCTCATTATATTTATCTGGAAAACATGAGGAGGTTTTATTAAGAGATGGTCTAGATCAAGTGGTTCTTATCTTTGGCTACATGTTAGCATCACTAGATAAACTTTAAAAAAAAAAAAAAACTCATCTGGGCTCGGTGGCTCAGCTTGTAATCCCAGCACTTTGGGAGGCTGAGGTGAGTGGATTGCCTGAGCCCGCGGGTTCGAGACCCGCCTGGGCAACTTGGCAAGACCTCATCTCTACAATAAATAAAAAATCAGCCGGGCGTGGTAGTGCGTACCTGTAGTTCCGGCTACTTGGAAGGCTGAGGCGGAAGGATCGCCGGAGCCCAGCAGGTCGAGGCTGCGGTGGCCGGGAGCGTGCCACTGCACTCCAGTCTGGGCGACAGAGTGAGACTCCAACTCAAAAAAAAAAAGTAATAACTCTTTTGCTTGGGCCCCTGATTAAACCAGGGTCTTTGGAGGGTAGGCCTAAATACTAATAGTTTGTAAAGCTCCTCAGGTTGTTCTAATGCTTTACCCGCTGATCTAGTATCTTGCATGTAGGTATTCAAATTATATTCACCATTTAATTTTGTTTTTAATATTTTCTTTGAATTGTTTGGCTTAAGTTAGTATTCTCCCCCCCTTCTTTAAAATTATAAATAGCATCTCACTCTGTTAACCCAGGCTGGAGTACAGTAGTACAATCATGACTCACTGCAGCCTCAAACTCCTGGGCTCAAGGGACCTTCCCACCTTTGCCTCCCAAGTAGTTGGGACTAGGTGCACATCACCATGCCTGGATAATTTTTTGAAATTCAGGGTCCCACTATATTGACCATGCTGACCTGCAACTCCTGATCTCAATTGATCCTCCTGCCTTGGCCTCCCAAAGTGTTGGAATTACAGGCATGAGCCACTGAGCCCAGCCTTTTTTCCCATTTTGATATAGATGGGACTAGGGTGGCATAAAGAATGTGTAATGCTTTTATTTCTGCCAACTTTCTTTGTATATGCATCCCTAGCCAAGCAGAATTAAACATTTTGAAAGTTAATCATTTTGACCATTCTGCTTCTTGTTTAACATAGTATTTTCTGAACTCTCTTTTTTCATATTTCTCATGAATATTTAGCCTAATTAATGGTCTTCTGGATCATGCTTTATCATTTTTGGAGATGTTTCATTTTGTGATTTTAAAGCTTTTTGGTGTAGACATCTTAGTTTTAAACACTGCCTCAGTTATGCTCTTCAAATAACAACCAATTTATAGAACACCAGATATTATTTTAAATGCTGGCTTCTTTTGTAGGTAATGCCAATCTGACAAATGTCAGTGGCCTCAAAATAGTATAATTTAATGTATTATGCGGCATTTTATTTTCTGGTCTTTGTTCATTCTGCTGTAGTCCTTGGATTTAGCTATTCAATTTTAATCTTTTGTTTATGGTACTCACCATTGATATAATATTATAATTTTGAAGAAACTAAATGTATTCTCATGAATAGACTTACTTTTACTTCCGGATAGGTTGAAGATAACTTTGTGCTGGAAAGTGAGAAAGAAAAATTTGTGGAAGAATTGAGGGCTATCGTAGATCAAGCCCAGGAGATCCTTCATGTCCACTCTGCTTCAGAAAGAGCCACTGGAGTTGACTCTATTACTGTGGAATCCAGCTGTAGCCAAGTAAGAGCAATTATTTAAGCAAATAGGTCTTCTTGGATATGTATCAGGAACTTTTTAATTTATCTATTCATTTTTAATTCAGACAGGATCATCTGAACAAGTACAGATAAATTCTGCATCCACTCAAACCAGCAGTAAGTATATTTAATAAAATTTACCATTTGGCTTTTGAAGCAAGACATTTGGAAATGTTAATATACACACCTTCATTTGGAAAGATGCTTGCCAATAAAGTAATTTGATAAGTTGTTAATGTAGGTTTTTCCACACTTTGAAAAGACCTAATAGCCCAGAGGTAAAAATCTGTCCTCCAGATTTTCTCCAAGTGTTGCTCTTATATCTGATTAATTTGTTTCTGAGTTGTCACATGGTATGTTACCAGAAAAGCAGTCACAGTACTGATGACCATTAATGGCATAATTGTTTAAAACTTAACTGCAAGTTTTTTTTTTCCCTTATTTGAGATGGACAGAAACTTTTTTTTTTTTTTTTTTGAGTTGGAGTCTCACTCTGTCGCCCAGACTGGAGTGTAGTGGCCGCTCCCGGCCACTGCAACCTCGACCTGCTGGGCTCCGGCGATCCTTCCGCCTCAGCCTTCCAAGTAGCCGGAATTACAGGCATGCGCTACCACGCCCGGCTGATTTTTTGATTTATTGTAGAGATGAGGTCTCGCTGCCCAGGCGGGTCTCGAACCCGTGGGCTCAGGCAATCCACTCACCTCAGCCTCCCAAAGGCACGGGATTACAGGCTGAGCCACCGAGCCCGGCTCAGAAACTTTTTTTTTAACAAAGACCATTACATTCTAAGTTGCCTCATGTGTCAGTTCAATAGTCAGTCATATCTTGATTTCACTCCAAAACTATTACATTCTAAGTTGCCTCATGTGTCAATTCAATAGTGAGTCATATCTTGATTTCATTCCACCAGTGATATGCTTCTACCTGTTCTGGTCACTGGTAACTTTTTGTAAATCAGATTCTGAATAAGCTTCCAGAGACTAAAACTAGGACTGTCTGTTTGCTTTTCTGATGACTTTATCTCTCTTGCTCTGATCATGGGTATACTATGAGTGTCTGGGAAGGGGAGCACAGCCATAGACAAATGAGGACCTCTGAAGGAATTATAACAACATCAAGAAGCAAAAGGTGGTGTGGGAGTAATAAAATCAGATGCCATTTTCCTGAAATTTAGTTTGACTAAGGTAGGATGCCAGAGTCCTCCTATGTCTTATTTTTCTGGTTAGCCAAGATCTGAGCAGGTTTCTGACTGACAAAGTTGGGTGAAGTTTAAAAGAAAATTACTTGTTTGAATAAGTTTACAAAGTGGGAGTTAAGATGTAGGGGTTTATTTTACTTTATTTTGAAAATTATCATACAGAAAACTTGACTTTTGTTTTCTTTTGGTATACAGTTCTGTAGATTTTAATGTGTATAGATTTATGTAAGCGCCCCATAATCAGGATACAGAACAGGAAATATAGATTTTATTTTATTTCATTTTAGTTGGAGTCTCACTCTGCCCAGGCTGGAGCGCAGTGGCACACTCACGGCCACCGCAGCCTCGGGCCTGCTAGGCTCAGGCGATCCTTCTGTATAGCTGCAACCCCAGGCACATGCCACCACGCCCAGCTAATTTTTTGATTTATTGTAGAGACGAGGTCTTGCCAAGTTGCCCAGGCTGGTCTCGAACCCCTGGGCTCAGGCAGTCCTCTCGCCTCAGCCTCCCAAAGTGCTGGGATTATAGGCTTGAGCCACTGCACCCGGCCGAGGAAATATAGATTTTAATGAAAATAGTGCTATTTTTTCAAAGAGTATCTTGCTTCTAGTTGCTATTGATACAGTGTTGGTTTCAGCAGAATCTAAAATCCTTCTCTAAAGATGTCATGTACTTAGTTCTTTAGATTTTTTTGTCAGGATCAGGCAGTCTGGCCTTATAAATTGCACATATTCTAGTGCTGTTGGAAATGAAGATACAAAACAAATTGGTTTGTTAACCTACATTTCTTTTTTTTTATTAATCAATATTTTTGATTATGGTTTTGTGGGGTACAGTTAAGGGTTAGGTATACTAGGGCAACCTCTGTGGAAAGCAGTGTGACGATTCCTAAAAGCTCTAAAAATCGACCTTCCATATGACCCCGCAATCCCCCTACTGGGAATATACCCTGAAGAACTCAAATAACCTACATTTCTTAATCAATAAGGTAAACAAATTTATAACTGCTTAGCCTATTAATTTTTTGCTAATTCTTTCTGCAGATGAATCTGCTCCTCAGTCATCCCCAGTTGGTCGGTGGCGATTCTGTATCAATCAAACAATAAGAAACCGTGAGGCTCAGTCTCCTTCTCTTCAGCGTTCCATGTCTGTGGTTCCTGACCTACATCTACTTCCTAGTAAGCTTTTATTTTCTGCCAGCTTTGTCCAGACTCAAAGGATAGGGATGCAAAATATATACCATATTTTTAACTGGTTTTCATGACTATTTTATGCTTATGAGAATTTTCACAAGTATTTTTCAAGACATCAATAATGGGGAATAACTTAAGCCATTTTAAATCTAATATTTATAAGGAAAAAAAGAGAAAGCTTTTTTTTCCTTAATGAGTTGAATTCTGTGAATTTTATTCTTATTTATAAAAGTACTTTCACAGAGGTTCTCATTTGCTCTTGCTCCTTCTTTCCCTTTTGTGTTTGGGTATTAGTCCATGCTTTGTACTCATCAATACATGCTTAACCATTTTCTGTTATTGTTCCAGGTCCAAGAAACACAAGTAATAAGGAAATATCACAGGACATGCTGCTCACTATAGAAAATAATCCATGCCAGCGTGTACTTTTTCCCTGCAAATCAGAACACAAGGATATAGTTGATGGTAAGATATCTGAATGTGCTAGTGTAGAAAATGAACAGCCAGCTGTACTTTATCAAGTGAAAGATGGCAGACAGATAATGGCACCAAATACTAGTAGTTCCAGTTATTCTGCTACTTCAGTTTGCACGGTTCCTGTTGAATGTGAGGGACTTACCAACCAAGCAGGCACATTTGTACCTGTGTATCCATGTTACCAAGCTGCCAGTCAGGCTGATGTACTTATGGCCCATCCTGGCGAATCAACTCAGATTGCTGGTAACTCTCTTATGACTTCGGCATTTGTGTCTGATCAAAAGCCTCAATCCTTATCAGTACAGCAGCCAACTATAGATACAGAGTTTATTTCTGAAGAAGGAGAAACCACAGTGAACACTGAAGCAAGTTCTCCTAAGACAGCCATTCCCATTCAGACCCCTGGCCTTGAACTGACTACCCTTCTAACTACTACTGTCCTGGAATCAGATGGGGAAAGACCTCCAAAAATTGAGTTTGCAGACAACCGAATTAAAACTCTGGATGAAAAATTAAGAAACTTGCTCTATCAGGAGCATAGCATCTCTAACATCTATCCTGAGAACCAGAAGGATACTCAAAGCATAGACTCTCCATTTTCTTCCTCTGCTGAAGATACACTCTCCTGTCCAGTGACAGAAGTCGTAGCCATCAGTCACTGTGGAAATCAAGATAGCCCTGCACAATCCCCTAATTTCCAACAGACAGGCTCTAAGATTCTGTCCAATGTGGCTGCAAGTCAGCCTACTAACATATCGGTGTTCAAAAGAGACCCGAATGTGATAACTTCTGTACCCAGCGAATTGTGTTTACATGTAAGTATCATTCTTTCTAACCAGTTCCTTATTATTTGTTTATGATATTAAAGAAATGCCTTTTCTAAAATTCTGTCCTTTGAAATGAAATTGTTTATGTCATAAGATTCTGAGATCACTGGTATTTAAGAAGGCCTTGACTTAGCCTGCAGGTGGCCAGAACTTCTCAGTAGAGATGGTGGAACTATCTTTGGTAAGAGAGCCCTCTGGTGAATTAGCTAGGAACTTGTAAGCAATGTCTATATTTATATTAATGACAGAACAGTAACTGACTCACACATAAATTGTTTTAGTGGGTAGGAAAAACGTACTATTAGATTTCCACTTAAAATGCCTTTTATTAGTTTCCTTTTTAAACAAAAAAAATTAGTTTTAATTTATGTTTGGGGGGCTTTAATTTTTTAAAAAATAAAAAAGAAAGTAAAAATTATCCATCACTCCTATTACTTGTTTTTTAAGTTATTTAATGTAGGAACTTCAATTTCCCTTTTCTGCTCCTTCAAATCACAGAGGTAACCACTAATAATTTGATGCTTATCCTTCTTGGCTTTCCTTAAGCTTATACTGATCTATTTATATACATTTTACAATATTTTATTCACAAAAAATAATGTGCTATATACATATTGGTCTGCAACTTAATTGTTTTCATTTTACAGTATATCATGGACATTTTTCTAAATCTTTACCACTGTATATTTTTGTCTTTGTTTTTTGTAGAGACATGGTCTTGTTCTGTCACCCAGGCTGGAGTGCAGTGGTGTGATCATAACCCACTGCAGCTTCAAACTCTTGGGTTCAAGTGTTCCTCCCACCTCACCCTCCAGAGTTGCTGGGAGTATAGACTTGTGCCACCAGGCTTGACTAATTTTGTAACTTTTTGTAGAGATGGGGGCTTACTGTGTTGCACAGGCTGGTTTTGAACTCCTGGCCTCAATTGATCCTCCCTCTTCAGTCTCCCAAAGTGCTGGAATTACAGGCGTGAACTTGTCATTGTTATTATATAAGTAATGAAAGTATAATATGTGCTTGTACATACGTAAAATCCACCCCAACCCAAACCTGTAGACATAGCTGTTAACAAATCTTTTCAGATGTAGTATAATTTAATATGCAAATATTTATATAGGCATACTTTTAAAATAATATATTTTGTATCTTTATGTAGATACATGCTATGTATTTATATACATATACTTCTTTACATATATGGGGTATTCTCCATTTTTTCACTTATTAAAGGCATCTATCCATGTCAGTATGCATAGTTCCTCTTAACTTTTTTTTTTTTTTTGAGTTGGAGTCTCACTCTGTCGCCCAGACTGGAGTGCAGTGGCCATTTCCCCGGGCCCCCACAGCCTCGACCCGCTGGGGTCCGGCGATCCTTCCGCCTCAGCCTTCCCAAATACCAGAATTACAGCATGTGTTACCACACCGGCTTTATTTTTTGATTTATTGTAGAGATGAGGTCTCGCCAAGTTGCCCGGGAGGTCTCGAACCCGCAGGCTCAGGCAATTCACTCACCTCAGCCTCCCAAAGTGCTGGGATTAAAGACTGAGCCACCGAGCCCGGCTCCTCTTAACTTTTTTAAACAACTGCATGATATTCCACTGGATAGACATATTTTATTTTTTGTAAACTAGTTTTGTTTTGTTTTGTTTTGAGTTTGGGGTCTCACTCTGTCGCCCAGATTGGAGTGCAGTGGCTGCTTCCGCCACCGCAGCCTCGACCTGCTGGGCTCTGGCGATCCTTCCGCCTCAGCCTTCCAATAGCCAGAATTAAAGGCTTTTGCTACCTCGCCTGGGTGATTTTTTTTTTATTGTGGAGATGAGGTCTTTGCCCAGGCGGGGCTCGAACCCGCGGGCTCGGGGAATCCTCTCACCTCAGCCCCAAAGGTGCGGGATTACAGGCTGAGCCACCGAGCCCCGCAAACTAGT